>PVJX010013444.1:0-47445 GCA_004027295.1 Dolichotis patagonum | reverse complement strand
TATGCATGGCTTTATACTATTGTGTTATGTTTGATATTATTGTAATTGAAACTATGCTCAACTATAGCAGAGTAAGAGATATGGTGTTAGATACTGTTGATGTCCAGTTGACTTAATGTAAAGTACTGTGTTGCCTATGTTGTCCTGTTCTGATCTGCTCTGTACTGCCCCCTTTTGTTTTATTCTCTTTTAAATGAAAGAAAAATTTTAAAAAAAAGAAATTATCTTGAAATGATCAGCATAATCTATGTAGAACTGAGAAGAGATTCAGTGCAAGATTCACAGTAACAAAATGAAGGTAAAATTTTTGTCTGGCTTCAGTTATCTGCTGGGCATCTGTATACCAAATTGAAGAGTCATTAAGTTTCTGGCTGTCCCATAACAAAATACAGATCATGCTGTTAATGGGTAGCACGTAAGAGCCCGGGTTATGCCTGCTTCCCATTCTTTCACTGGTCCCTGCCTATGTCATGACTGCATCTAGGGGACCTTTCTGTAATAGCAGAGCCATTCCAAATGTCCCTGAAGGAAAGGTACTGGACATCGTTCAAGCAAATTATCACTGCCTATAAACCACAGGCCATGGTACCAAAGCATTGGTTAGATACAGCAATAATTTATTTTTGTGAGTTAATGTGTGGAAACATATATGGTCCTTTAATATAAGTAATCAAAACTGGTGTTTTTTTGTTCCCCATCAAACTGCTGGTCCAAGGGAAATCTAAAATATTTCAACCTCACTGTATATTATAAGTTTCAGAAACTCCTACTACTCCCACTCAAGTTCATGTTCAATGAATAAAAAAATGCAGTCCATAAAAGCAAGAGGAAAAATTAAAAACTAGGAAACTAAATAATTTATGGACAAGATAATCTGCCAGGGCTACCAGAATGTGCTACCCCAAAATATGCCTCTTTATCATATGGATTATTTTGAGCTAAAAGTCATTTAAAACCAACAGAAACAGGAAAGTCCTAAAACAAAGCATGAGATTTCCTTTTGTAAAGGACAATTTCTTTCATTTAAAAAATTTCCATTCATGTAGATGTCTCTGTGTCTTAGATCTATAGGAAGAGAATTCTTGAAAGTTCTTATCAAAGAGGATGACGCTGACTTCAATCTGCATAACAAATCTTACTAAGCAACCCAGATAAACCATACATTTTCTGGTTTCCTACTCATAACTTGTCTCCCTAGCCCAGAAGTACAAAACCTTTTTGCTTTAGCCTAAGATGGAACATAAGCCTAAATTCTAACCATCCCTTTGAGTTATTCATCTCAGACCACTTTGATGTGTAAGCATGAAGTATATACTAATAAGGTTCTATTTGTTTTTCTCTTGTTAATCCGTACACAGTCTAATTTATAGGGCCATAGGTGAAGAACCTAAGATGGTGTTATGGCTTGTATCTAGATATCCCCTCAAGGTCTCATGTGGTCATAGATGGGGCTTTTTCAGAGGTGGCAGGGTCTAGAATGGATTGATTACTGGTGCAGTGCTAGGATCAAGGGCACTAGGATTAAGGGTGTAAGTGCTATGTACCCTAAGAAGCCTGGAAAAGATACAAAGGATAGAAAGAGCTTTAGTTGTCCCTTATTGCTTTGCTACTTCCTGCCTACCATGAACTGTTTCTCCTCTGAGATGCCTGTCTCATGTCACCCTGCTTGGAGCCAGCCAATTATGGGCTTAAACCTCTACAAACTGTGAGTTAAGTAAACCTTCCTTAACTTGTGAGTGTTGGGTATTTTGTCTCAACAATGAGAAGAATAACTGAAGAGTAAGACAGATGGGTACAGAAAGTTTAGTTTTTCTCTTTTACATGTATAGCACTAGATTGAGGGTGACCATGAAACAATAAGGATTACTTCTTCATGCTTTATCAGTCTTTTATACTTTGGCCACATGAAAAGTCTGTCTAATAACATGCTTTCTTGATTCAAGCTTCCTTTTATGACATTATGTCTAATATGTTTCTTTTGACTTTATTATGTAATAATATAATGGTCTCATAAAACAATTTCTAACACCCTCAAAGTCTGCAGGCATAGACTGACACATGAAATGCTTCAGGATACTGGAGGTTACATGGTTCCGAAGAACATTTTCTACTCTGGGGCTGAATCACAATGCTGGTGAGGTCACTAGTTTCAGTATCTTTTTTTTTTTACTGTATTTAACAAGTATTTTGAGACATAAATATCACTCGCAGTTATTCTGTTCTTTTTTACTTAATCCTGACTTATTTAGTGTTCGCTATGTACCTAGCACTACAATTTGTAGCAGGGATGTAAAATAAAAAAGTCAATCTAATACAGAAGAATGTACTAGTTTACTATGACAACATACCTTAAAAAAAAACCTGGAAAAAATTATTTTGGCTCAGAGTTTGAGAGATTTCAGTCCATGGCCCCTAAGATCCACTGTTTCTGAGTCTGTGGAGACCTAGTGGAACTGACCTGCTCCTTTTATGGCAGACAGGAAGCTGAGAGAGAGACAAATGACAGAGAGAGGCAGAGAGAGACAAACAAGAGAATAAGGAAGGGGCCAAGTAATTTTACCCCCAAAGCCACACCGCCAGAGACCTGCTTCATACACTTAGACCCCACTTCCAAGTAGGCCCATGGAGCTATGAACTCATTAATGAATTAATCTGTTGATTAATTCACCGTCCAATCAATTCCCAAAACCATCAACTGGTGACGAAGCTGCCAGCATATAATTCTTGATGGGATAATTTAAACTCAAACCATAGTAAACTGCCAAAACAAGGTAACACAGAATAGTTGGTTTAAGTAATAGAAGTATATTTTTTCATAGTTTTGGATGCTGAAAGTCCAACACTGATGTGTCTATGGGTTTAGTTTCTGTTTAGACTTGTTCCTTGGCTTACAGATGTCCACCCTGTTACTCTGTCTTCTCATAACCATGTCTCTGTGTAAATGCATCCCTGGTGTCTTTTCCTCCTTGTATCAGGTTATCAGTTCTAGTATGATCTCAGCCTTAATTAACTCTTCAAGTGTCCAAATTCAGTTGCACTGGGGCTTAAAGCTCCAAGATCTAAATGTTGGATAGCTGTGATTTTTTCCCAAAAATGAACATGGTAACAGGAAATTATAATATGAAAATCTTAGGTGCAATTACAAAGTGCCACAGAAGGCAATGAAATATGAGCATCACACAGCTCTGGACTGTAGATTCTGAGAGTGAATAGGTAATGTATCATGCAAACTGAGTCACCTTTGAGAGTGAAAGTGTGCAGGAAAAGATGCCAATTAATAGCTGCTAACTCATCTTCAGCAGACATTATCTAGAACTGTCCCAGAGTAATCAGGAAACACAGGCATTCTGTAAAGAGCAAATTTTATGAAGAAAGCCACATCTAATCAAGGCCTAAAAAAGGAACAGAAATTAAAGAAAAAAAAAGGTGAAAGAGAAAGGAATGCACCCAGATAATCAGGCAGAAAGAACAAAATGGGCAAGAATCAGCAGACTGGAGAAATAGTGATAGTTTTAGGGAAATGCAAAAGCGGGTGACATTCAGCAGGGCAGTAGGGCCAAGCATGAAGCAAGTTTAAGCATCATCCAGAGGACAATGAGGTTCCTCAAGGATTTTTGCCTTAGGTCTGACACCAGGTGTACACCTTTAAAAGATTCAATCTTAGACAAGGCATAATTTGACCTGCATTTTCAAAATATCTCAGAGACTAGGTCAAGATAGCAGTCTCCCTGAATTTTTGCCCGCTTTCCTCTAGATACTGGTTTAAAGTTCCACTAGGCAATGACCTTGGAAACAATAAAACACTATCTAAATAACAAAATTATGGAGCATCTGCATACATATAGAAATCAAACATAAACACACCAGCAAAGGAACTACAGTCCAATGTATACACAAAAGAAAATTGTTGAGTAAGAGAAGAAGCAAACATGTGTCAAGCTCAAGTGAAAGGACACAGGACAGTGCTCCATGTAAGATACTAAAGACTTTGGTTAGAGGAGCTGAGAAGTAACCTACCTTGAATCTCCTCACTCTGACATCCGGAGAGACTAAGGTATCCACTTTTTAAGACTCTCACTCACCAAAGATGGGATTATTTGAGTGTCAAAAACTCATAAATACAATGGACTAAGACATTGAAAGCTATCAAATATGTCTTAGTCTATAAGTCAATAATGATTCTTTACTAAAACAAGCAAAACTCATTGATTTACACAGGAGAATGCTGATATATTCTTTGGAGATTGTGTAAAGAAATTCTAAAAAATATTAAGCATTTGTCTTGCCTTTCTTGTAGGAAACCAAAAGGTAATCAATACTAGGTAAGAGGATGTTTTGCTTCATAGAAAACTCCAGCTAATAAATGAAGAAGGAATGGTTTAATTAGTATATCGCCATCTATTTCATCTATAAATGAGTTAATGATGGTAGGTATTGATCAGCAATAGCTACTTAAACAATAACAATGAAAAGTTCAGTAAACATTATATGCTCCTTGTAGAATATAATACCTAAAAATTAATTTTGCCAAAAATGTTAAGACTAAATTTAAGCAATTATAGGAATGTATCTACCAATCACAATATATGTATCTTGTATTTATACACTGATTTGAAGAACTAGATTGTGAACAAAAATTGTGGCATTTATGCACAAACAGGGTATCAAAATAATTACCTACTTTAGACTTTCCTGGGACACTACAGTGAGCTCTGGGCCTTTGACTGGGTCCCTCAGATCCTCAGTGGGCAGACAGCCCTATAGTACTCTCCTACACCTGACTCTCCTTATTTATTTGTATATCTTGCACTAAATCTGTTTCTCTAGTAAGCACTGACTGATACACTCCCCACGTAGTTGTTACAACCAAAAAATTCTACAGCCATTGTCTAGTGTCCTTGGGGGTAAAAGGCAAAGCTACTTTCAGGCAAGAACCACTTTTGTAAAACAATATGAGGAATGGATAAGGAAATTTCAAGAGAACATACAGACTTGTTATTCAGTTATACGTTCATTATTATTTGCTAAGACTATCTCTTCAGAAAGTACACTGTCTAATTCACAAAGTAGGTTAGCAATTATTAAATATTAAAAACATTTTTTAAAGAAATAACATATTCAAAGTACCTGTCTTTAGAAGTGTGCATTCTACTAGCTTCTGCTACAGTTTAGATTTTAAATTTTCTCTTAAAGCCCATCTATTAAAGGCTTGCTCCCCAGGGTGGTGCTATTAGGAGGTGGTGAAACAAGGAGCAGTGGAACTTAGTAAAAGATCTTGTGGTGATTGGAGATGTGCATTTCAAGGGGATATTGAGACCACAACCCTGTCCTCTCCCTTACTTCCCCACTATGAGGTGAGTGATTTTTGTCACATGTTGCTGCCGTGATGTGCTGCCTTGCCAAAGGCCTAAAAATAGGAGGGTCAACTGACCATGGACTGAAACCTCCAATACCAAAATAAACCTTTCTCTTTCTAAGTTCATCCTCTCAGGTATCTGTTATAATAACATAAAACTGACTAATGTACTTTCCTTCCATATCCCTTCTTCTCCAACACTCTTGGTTCAGTTTGTTTCCACAAAATTTCAGATAACCAACTTGTTCTGGAGTTCTAGATTGTAAGAGACCAGATTGAATTCCCTCTATCGGATTGAGAAATGAAATGGCCTCATAGGATGGATGAAAAACTAAAGAAAATATATATTCTGAGTGAATGAAAAACACCTGGCCACAGGCATATTATTGTGCCCTAAAAGAGATACTAGTCTTACTGAGGGCTTTGAAATTGGGACCTGAACTTCATGCATTATCATTATTTACTCAACATTATTTCCTTCTTGCAGTCATTAGCTTCTTATTAGCTGCTTTACTGAGATATAATTGTTACTCCACATCATTCTACCATTTTAATGTGTGCAATGCAAGGACTTTTAGTATGCTCATGGTTTTGCACAGTTGTAACTATACTATATTTTAGAATGTTTTCGTTGTCAATAAAAAAACCTCATACATTTTAGCCATTACCTTCTGACCTCCTTATTTCCCCAGCCCAAAGTAAACACTAAGCTTCATTCTATTCCTATATATTTGGATATTCCAAATATTTATTTCAAATGGAGCCATATAATATGTGGTCTTTTGCATCTGGCCTTTTCATTTTGCATCTGGCCTAATGAGAAATCTTGGGTAACTCACGTCATTTACAGTGTACCCTCAAAGGGGATTGTGGGATCAAGGCCTCTACTTTTCTTTTGATTCCTGGCCACAAGTTGAGCACTTTGCTACTTCATGCACTACCTACCATGATGTGCTATCTTCCCATAGGCCCAGAGCAAACGAGCCAACTGGATATGAATGGAAACTTCTGAAACTGTAAGCCAAAATATACATTGCTTTGGTTTAAACTGATTACTTTGGGTATTTTGTTACAGTAACAGAATCTACTGACACAAATTCGTAAATTATGTCTCAAAAGGAAAGACATCATAGATATGGGATACACGCATGAAACTGTTTTGCCCCCATGGCCTTATACATGCTGAGTGCATACTCTATTATCTGTTTTCTTTGTTAAAAGTTTATAGGTTAACCTAGTAGCCTAAATATTTTTTTAAATCTAGCTCCTATGGAGAAATGCATTTTAAGTTTGAGGATTCTAGGAAAACCCATCCTCTTTGTTTCATATAGTACTTGGGGTCACCTGGCAAGATGGTGTCTTTACCTCACTCCGTAAGTTCAAGGGGATTTAACATCTAACAGAAGGGTCTACTGATTCTAGAATTACAGGGATAATTGGGTATAAGGGGTTCTCCTTTCTGTTTTCTTTACCACCATACCAGCTCTGGCCATCCAATGAATAATTATGTGCAATTTATGGACCAACAGATATTGCTGTAGATACTTTCATTTCTTTTTCCCCTCCTTGTTGTGTAGGTGCACAGATGTTGCCTATATCTGTGATGCTCAGCAGGCCAATGTTCAACAATTACTGAGCACTCTGACTTCAGGACAATTCCAAGGGCTGAGACACTTCCAGTGGGGAAATTTACCAAGTACATTAGGCCAAATAAGATCCTTAGCAGTCAAGGCCAAGAGGAATCATAAGTGGTATCCCAGGAGCTCCAGGCCGATGGTTACAGGCACAGTAAAATAACAGATTTCCAATTATAAAAACCACTAGTAACGTTATGTGAATTAAGACAGAGGCTATAAATACTAAAAAGCTTATGGTAGGCAGAATTCTAAAATGTTTCTCCCAAATCTCCATCCCTGACACAAATGCCTTATATAATATCCTACAGGAGTGTAGGCAATGTCTGCGACTACAAAATTACATCATAATCTCTCAAGATAGTTGAATCATATGCAAATCTGAGAAAGTTTTACAAATACTATATAATTAAGGTGCGTAATCAGCTTCCTCTGAGTTGATGAAAAGAGTGATTATTTTGGGTGAGAATGACCTAATCAAGTGGGCCTTTGAGGCAAGTCTTGAACAATATGAGCTCGTTGCTGTAGAGCCTATTCAGGGAGCCACTGGGCTATGGAGAGCTGCTACTAGCAGTTAAGAGGCTTCCCCAAAAAACTAGTTAGAAAATGGATATATATGCATAAAACTGCAAATAAGGAAACAACTTGAGAGATCGGGGAAGTGATTGCACTAGCTGAAACTCTAAATGATGAAGCAGCCGGCTACCAGCCAGACTTCAGCCATGAAGCACTGAACAAAAATCCAACAAGAACATGCCAAATGCCTTAAACTAATAACAGATAATAAATCGTTATGATTGTAAGTCACTAATTTCATGGTAATTTGCTGTGCAGCATATAAAGAAAAAAATACTACTATAGTACATTGAGTATATTGCCTCAAGTGCATAAGCTTGTATGAAGGTACACTTCGTGCCTTAGGAAAACTTAGAGGTTTTCAAACACTGAGCAAGACCTAAAGCATATTAATGCCAATGTTCTTTGTACTCTTTGCCTACTTATCTTCCACATATTTATGTCTAAATAACGCTTTGATTACCTAACATATATGCATAACTTTTATAATTAGATTTAATAAATATTTTAAATTCTTATATGGATGGAGATGTAATATTCTACACAAGAGATTTTCCTCCTAATTTTTGTCCTGAAAGGTGACACTCTGAACCCCTAAACCTTGCAAATGTTTTTCTGCTTTAGGTCCCAAGTTGCACTTATAAGTGGAATGAGAGATAGAAGAAATTAGAAGCTGGCTACAAAGAGATTTAAAGTGCCTAAGGGAGCTGTGAGCCTGACAGAAAACCTGCATTTGTCTGTGAAATCACACAGACCATCTAGATGTAGGTGTTATTGTTTCGTTAGCACAGAATTATATAGGCTCCTTTGGCTATTTTATGTTGGTCATTCAGAGCACACGGCAGTATATTTATGTCATCAGACTATTGCCTGAATAAAACACAATGCAAGATAAGCTCAGAGCCTTCCTTTTCACAGAAGGGTCAGCTCCAAGTTCCTCATTTCAGTGAACAACAGATGGACAACAAATTTACAGAACTCAAAGTGAAACGGATTTATCAGAATTTTACATATAATCTCTCTTCAGAAGGGGCTCTTGTCCTTAGCTTTGGCAGGGAAGAGAAGGGAAACCAGATGCCTGAATGCTGAAGGGCAGAGTTCCCAGGTTTAAAAGAAAGTGTTAAAATGACTCATTTTCATGTATTTGCATAAAAGTGTGAGCATTTATGACCAATATCAGTCAATCTGGGTTATAGATTAATTTAAATAACCTGGATCCTCTTTCCCCAAATAAAACCAGACTGTGTCAATTGAGTATTTAGCAACAAACCTATCTTTACTCATCATGCAAGAAGATAAACCAGTATTCAGATTTCCAAATAATACTGACAAAAATGCATTCATGGAGTAAAACATTTTTATTTAAAAATTCCCATAAATTTATTCCCTGTGGGCATGGAACATCCGGCTCATGAAAGCACTTGCAGAGCCTCCAGCTGTTCCTGTTCATTTTTTCCCATCAATTGCACACTATTATCTTTTAAAAAAACACATTAGGATTTTTCCCAAATAATCTCAGCACATGATGAAATTTGTTCTCCAGATCTGAGAACTCCAGCAAGGAATGTGTGGGGGATCACTATCTCATTCTCAAATCATGCTCTATTCAGATGCAGCTATAAACACCCTACCAATACAGCAATAATTTCTGATTGCCATGCTTCAGGGAGTCTCCAGTTATCTTTACAATTGTTGTGAAACTCGAAAAAGAAAAAAATTCGTTTGCTCTCATTAAAAAAGCTTTAAATGTACTGCATTATTTTTAAGACTTGAAATAGGAGGGAAAGTCCTAAGATTAAAAAAATAGAATAAAAACACCATGGTCACAAAGGGTTGGTCATACTAGACTAGGCAGTGACTCCAAAATCATCTGGTTAGCCATAAAAACTGCACACAAAGAAGTTTAAAATAAATACTCCCAGACCTCACACAACACCTTCTAAATCAGAATTTCTGAGGGAGAACTTCAGAATTGCCATTAGTAAACTCATTCCCAGGTATTTCCAATGTAGTTAGTCTGTAGAGGTTTAAGAACTGGAAAATTAAAAAAAAAAAATATATATATATATATATATATATATATATATATATATATATATATGAATGATTTATTTGACAGAGTATTAACTATTGTGTAATGCTTCATAATAACCTACTATAGTTTAAGGTTTAAGAGATACTTTTACTCAGTATCTTTCCATTTAATTTACTCCCTCAAATTCCAGTGAAGTAACCAAAAGCATTTTAAAAATGTTGAAAATGCATATCAGCACAGAAAATCAAAGGAGGAAAACAAGTAGACAGTTTGGGACTATATTGGTGAGACCAAGACGGAACAGAAAGCTCAGATGACAAAAACAAACCCTGGGTCAGTAAACTGTTCACTATTGTAGTATTATGACATGTTTCAAAAAACCCACGATAAGACCCTGATAAAACTACAGAATGTGTGCATGAAATGACAAGTTGCTATGCAGGAAAGAAGTGGTAAAAATGCCACTCTACCTTTGTTTGCTCCAAGTATACTTGAAATTACTAATTTGTGAAGTCACAAGACTAGGCAATATTTTATTGGTTTTTCCACTAGATTTGATATGAATAATGCCTCGGCGGTGTGAGTATTAACAGATGCCTTAGAAATGAGCTACTTTTGGGGATATGAAGGTCATTTTTGCTAAAAACATTAACTCCTTACTTGGGCCTGCAGAAATTTGATAGTTGGCTAAAGTGGGATAAAAGACTTGCCATCTCATTTTCAGATAATGTCTGTCCCTTTTGCTGTATTAACCATTGAGTCAGATTCCACTCAGCTCTGCATATAGACATGTTCATGTAAGAAATATTCTGTCCAAGACCATGACACAGGGTTAGCTTGGTCTGTTGCCCATTGCAGCTGGTACGTGTTCACTCTGCTCCACCCTGTGCCTTTTCAGGAGCTCAAGCACTGAAAGCCCTATCATGAGGCCAAGTCGTTTATGCAAGATGATTCGATGATATCAGCAGTAAGACTAACTCAAGAATTTTTCAGCAAAGTTGACTACCTTTCTTCCACCAAGAACAAATGCAGGAAATTGTGAGGAAGATGGCACCAGATCCATAAAAATTCAATGGCCTCTAAGATGAGTTAACCATGACCATGCAGAGCTCAGAGTCCATCACAAGAAGAAACATCTTCTGAAACCATGCCTCTGATAAATGGAAATTGCAAGACTTTATTTCATCTCAGCAAATCACTAAAAATCTGCTGCTATCTTTGTTCTGTGAGCAGCAGTTTGGTTACTTTCTTTTAACCAGTTGCTTGCTCTCTTCAGCTAAGCCCCTTCTCAATACCCAACAAAGATCTGTCTGTGCAGAAGCATGCCTGTACTTGCAATATTCAGACCCATCTCATTTCTGCCATCTTTGGGTCCAAAAAGCCTGTCATCTAGTATCACAAGTTAACATGTAAAAGTCAAGAAATTTCTACAGAATATATTATAAGCAAGAATGCACTCAGAGAATTGCTGGTCATTTGAAGTAAAAATAGGTGTTGGTACATTGGCAGAAGTATTGGGAGAGGGTTACTGGTTTGGAGCTAACAAAGCCAAGATTATTATGTATAATTTTCATCCAGTTCACACCAGAATCATAGAGCAAACCAAGTAGAGTAGGGGCAGTATCACAGCTGGCCTCAAAACAGACAGGCAATGACAGTTAGAAAAGAGGAATATTATCCAGACAAATATAGAATGAAAGGAAACTCAGTGTTGTTCCCAGCTAAAAACACACAGGAAATGAAAACTCCAAATAAAATCAATAGATAAACAGCAAAAACAAATGTCAGGCAAAGGGAAAAAAGGATTTGTGAACAAATAAAGAAGTCAATGGTAGTAAATAATCAACACATCTCAGTAGTGTCTTTCAACATTAATGGCCTCAGCTCTCCAACTAAAAGACATAGATTAATAGATTTGATTAAAAAAACAGAATCCACAGAGTGTTACATCTAATCCAAAAATATATTCATAGACTAAAAATGAGAGACTTAAAAACAATATGCTATGCACCAGAATGCCAAAACCAAGGAGAGGTAGCAATTCTAATGCCAGATATGGTAAACTTCCAGCTAAAACTTATCAGAAGAGACAAAGAACATCACTACATACTACTTAAGGAAGCAATCCAACAAGAAGATATAACACTGATAAATACATATGCACCAAATACTGGAGCATCTATTTTCATAAAACAAAAATTGCTGAATTTAAAAGATCAAATAAATGTTAACATATCATAGCAGGGAAACTTAACAGGCTACTTTAGCAAAGAGATAGAGTGACCAAACAAAAAATCAAAAAGAAATTTCAGAGCAGAACCACATCTTTCAACTTATGTACTTAATAAATGTATACAAAAGACTCTACTTCCTTACAACAGAGTGTGCATTCTTTTCAGTACCACATGGTACTTTTTCAAAATTAGATCACATAATAGTCTACTAATCCTGCTTAAGTAAATATAAAAGAATGGAAATTATCCCATACATGCTATCAGATCACTGTACAATGAGAATAGAAATAAATGGCAGAAGAAATTTCAGAAAAGGCAAAAGCTCCTAGAAAATTACCAACATACTCTTAAACAACGTATGAGTCACAAAAGAAATCAGAGAAGAAATTAAATAATTTCTGAAAGTTAATGACAACGACTTGTCAACAAAACTTCTGGAAAACTTATATAAGCAATTCTAAAAAGAAAATTCATTATAACCAATGTTCACATTAAAAATATATTACAAGCCCAAATAAATGACCAATGGAAAATTTTGGAACAACAAACCAGTCACAAACCAAATCAAAGAGGAGAATTGTAAAGATAGAAAAGAAACTCAATGAAATTCAGACTAAAACGTGGTTTAAAAAAAGAATAAAGGAATCAAAAGCTGGTTCTTTGAATGAATAAATAAAATAGATAAGCCCTTAGCCAGATTTATATAGTGAAGGTGTGAAAAGACTCACATCAAAGCAGTTAAAAATGGAAAATGCTGTGTGAAATCACAGTAGGTAATGTCAAAATTCAGAAGATGTTTAGTAACTTCTTTGAAAAATTGTATTCCAACAAATTAGCAAATTTTGAATAAATGGACAGATTCCTAGATGCATACAAATTATCAAAACTAACCCAAGAAGACTTAAATACAATTATCAATCCAATCACAAGCAATGAAACTGACACAATAATAAAGAATGTACCAGATTTGGGAATATAGTTCAATGGTGCAGTGCCTGCCTGGCAAGCACAAGATCATGAGTTCAGTTGGGGTATGTGACCCCCCCCCCAAGGAGTATATCAGCTCATAAAAGCCCAGGATCTGATGACTTCCCTACTGAATACTACAAAACCTTTAAAGATATCCCACAAGCTATTGAAAAATCTAAAATGTATGGAGTGCTCCCAAATTCATTTTAGATAAGCCAGTATCACCATGATCCCAAAACTGGATAAAGACCCAACTGAAAAAGAGAACTGTAAGACAATCTCCTCAAGAAAAATGGGTGCAAAAATTCTCAACAACATATCATCAAATAGAAGGCAGCACATCATCAAAATGATCATACAACATAATCAAATAGATTTTATCACACAGATGCAAGGATGGTTCAACATATATACATCAATAGATATAATACTGCAAATAAACAGAAGCAAAATAAAAAGTCACATGATCATATCATGGGAAAGGGTTTCAAAAAAACCCAAGCCCCTTTCATGATAAAAACCCTGAAGAAAACAAATATTGAAGGACCACAGATGAATTTGATGAAAGCTATTTATGACAAATCAATAACTAGAATCATACTAAATGGGGAAAAACTAAAAATCATTCCCTCCAAAATCATGAACAAGACAAGGATGTCCACTATCACTTGTTCTACTCAACATAGTACTTGAAACATTAGCTGGAAAAAACAGTCATAAGAAAGAAATAAAAGGGATATACAGGAAAAGAAGGATTCAAATTATCATTATTTGCATATAACATGATATCTTACATAGAAGATCCAAAGAACTCTACCAAAAAACTCTTGAACTAATAACCAACTTTAGTAATATAGCAGGCTAGGAGATCAACAAGCATAAATCATTAGCATTTGTGAACATCAATGAATGGCTCAATGACAAGGAAATTATGAATACAGTACCATTCACAAAAGCATCAAAAATGAAATACCTAGGAAGCAATCAAACTAAGGAAGTGAAAGACCAAAACTACAGTACCCTAAAAAGGGAGAGTGAAGAAGACATCATATCCTTTGAGTAAGGCAAAGTATCTATGCTCTTGAACAAGCAGAACCAATTTTATAAAAATAGTCATACTCCCAAAACTATTATACAGATTCAAGGTAGTCCCAATCAAAATACCAACAACATACCTTATAGATCTAAAGAAAACAATCCTAGAATGGAACCAGAAGAGAAAAAGCAATTTTGGTCAACAAGAGAAAATCAGGTAGCATTACAATACCTGACTTCAGGCTATAATACAAAGCTATAATGATAAAAATGGCATGGTACAGGAACAAAAACAGTTATGTGGATCAATGGAAAAGAATAGATGATACAGAAACACCCCACTCACATTTAGCAGCTTGTATGCCCATTAACAGATGAGTGAATAAAAAAATGTGGTATCTTTAAAATAATGGAATATTATTCTGCAGTAAATAATGACAAATTTGAGACATTTGTAGTAAAATGGATGTACTGGAAAACATAATGTTTAGTGAAATAAAACAGAAACACAAGCTCAAATGCTGAGTTGTATCGCTCATCTCAGTGAGGCAGAGTACAAACAAAGAGAATAACAAAGGATGGATGGAAGGGGACAAGAGGATGAGTCTCTTGCAACAGGGAAGAGAATCATGGGAACAAGGGCAAGGGGTGAAGAGAAGAAAAAGGGGAAATAAGTAGAATAAAGATATGCCATGTACAGGAATCTAATAACCTCAGTGATGTAAATGCTGTGTGTAATAACATTAAGATTAATGATGTCAACAAGAATGAAAATTAAGGGGAATTAGAGGAGGAAGGAGGGGGAAGGAAGGGGAACAGGTTTTAAAAAACCTGTAGTATTATACATGTATCTACCCTCCCCCCATTGAGGTTGTAAACTGTATGTACTACAAACATGTACAGTATTGATGATTTTTTAAAAAAGGAGTTAAACAAAAAGTATAACTACTGCATATAAAAGCTTAACCACTATGCCACTGTCTTCTCCAAAGGAAAATGAAATAAAGTGACCAAAAATGGGACATGGGAAGAAGGAAATTACAAAATAATTATTAAAAACAAATGTAATAACAAAAGTATATTTTGTTTCTGAATGTATGATTCTCCAAGGCCTACAAAAGAGAAAATCATGCCAATTGCAACACCACTGATGATTCTGAAGGACACTGTGCTCACTGAATTTATCCAGGCACAAAAAGACAAATGCAGCATGATCTTACTCACATGTGGCATCTAAAACACTGACCTCAGAAACAGAACCAGATGATCACTACCAGAGTCTGGGAAATAGGAGAAAGAGGGGAAAGCTGTCAAACTGTTCATTAGAATGAGTAAGCTCTGCAGGGCTAATGTACAGTATGGAGACCATAGGTAGTGATAGTATATGAAACACTTGAAATCTGTTGAGAAAATATGTTTTATGTGAGGTGATGGGTATGTTACTTACTTTGCTAGGGTAATATTTCACAATGGAGATTATATAAATATATATATATTAGATCACAAATTATACAGTTTAAATATATGGGATTCATGACAATCATCCTTCAGTAAAGCTGGAAAGAAATTATTAAAATAGGAAGAAAGAAAACATCTAGGTTGCTTGATAGCAGTGTCAGAGGCCTGAATCTATAGAAAGTTAATAAATTGATAACTAAAGATATGATAAGCAAATACGATTTTGTTACAAATATCTTAATGAATCTCAAAAAAGTCACATTCAAATCAAATATAGGTCAGATAGAAGTATTTTATGTTGATAAAGGAAATATCCTTAATGAATTTATAATAAGAATGAAGTTACATACACAATATAACATGGCATTTCCAAAAATGAAAAACTAAATCAAACCAAAAAAAGCAAAAATCTCATGGTACAATGAAAACTGACACATTGTCAATCCAAAAAAATCAATTTAAGTGGCAGCATGACTGCATATGCCTGTTGTTGTAGTAAGGGGTTTTACAGAGAACAATTAGAATCAGGACATGGAGTTTATATTATTTTTATGATGGTCACCCAGAGGTAACACAAGAAAATGCAGGCGATCTATTCACAACACTAAAGACATAGAATATTTAGCCAAGGGCCTGAATCACACAGCAATGTCCCAGATGAGTCCAGATAAAGACCCAGAGCTCATGACAATGCCTCCCACGAGCCCAACTGCAGGTCTAGAGCCCACAAGGACTCACACCAGTCTCTTTTATGGATCCGTGGTGGGAAGGGCCAAAGGTCAATGGTGGAAACTAGGAAGTCTCTGCCAGCAGGGTGAAGGAGCTGTGCTGATAGGTTGAGGGTTCTACTCTGGAGCTGAGAAGTCACACTCACAACAAGCACCAGGGCTGTCCTGAAAAGCACCACAGCCATCCTAAGCGACATGGAGGCCCCGAGCTCCTCCGACAACAAGCATAGTCGAGTACATGCCAGGAATCCAGTGTGACAAGTTCATCCTGGAGACCAAGCGGCACACGTCTTCCCCTCTGGAGCCAGGAAGCAATGCTTATGTGAGGACCAGAGCTTCTCCAGGAGAACCTAACAGCTCAAACAGCAACACGTAGGAGAACCCACAACACCTCAACATCTCAACACCATAACGCCTTAACATTCCTCCTTCTCCTTCTCCACATCTCCATTTATGCTGGCAACTTTGCTCAGGTGAATCATCTCTGCTAGGCGCCATGTTGGAACTTAGGGCGCTGAGCAACCAGCCTGCTGCCCTGATAAGTGACTGTGGTCTGGCAAGCCGCGGCCACCCCAGGGTGGGGAAATAAGAAGCAAGGGCATTCCCTGAGATCCGCACCATATTGGAACTTAGGGCGCTGAGCCAACCAGCAACCAGCCTGCTGCCTACAGGGGTGTGGGCTTAGAATCAAACATACCACATCCTCCCCCCCCCCCCCGTTAACAATTGGGATACAGGGATCTGGGTATCTCTTAGGAGGTGACCATATTTGGTATAGCAAGTGGGGGGAGTTTCCTTCTACTATCTCTGAAGGCAGATATTTTTTATCGCCGTTTTGCTTTGTCTGATTAATGGTGTTGCTCTATTCAATACTCTGTGTTGATGTGTTCTATAATGTTTTATATTTCTTTTGATTTTGCTGTACCTAATAGAAGAACAGCTATTGTGAAGATAATGAGATATACAGTGTTGCCTATTAGTGTTGTCCTGGTGACCTGCTGTGATATTCTGTGCCAATTTCACCATGCTGTCTCAATTGGCTTTATTCCATCCTGTTTTGTTGTATATTACTACCTCCAAGTTAATAAAAATTAAATAAAAATAAAACAACAGAACATGAGAAAATAAGGTAACAAAATACCTCCAAAAACTCCCAACTCCACCAAAGCTGATCCATGTGACATGAATGACAAGAAACTCAAAAACAAAACAACAGAATTATATAAAGTGATTAAAAAGGAAGTAACAACAAAACAGATCAATAAGGTACTGAGAAAGCTGAAACATAATATAACTAAACAGATAATGTACTTAAAAAGCAAAAAGAGGAAAAGAAAATGCTCTGAAGGTTATAACTGCATGTATGTTTAAGTGTGTGGGATTGATAACCATATTACCAGGTTTTTGTTGGATCATTGAACAGAACTGTTTGCAGCCTTACTGTTTGTTCACTTTGTATGCCTTAATTTTGTAACATGAACAACTATTTCTAAGAAGACAATATGTAATTTATCAACTAGTGATATCTTAATGTTTTTTTTTGAAATTCTATATTATTTCTACCCTTTTTTCTGTATTGCTTTTTTTGCTCTTTAAATAAAATTAAAAATAAAAATCTCCACTCAGTGCCACACTGATGTAATCCAGCTGGCATTAAGCTGACCACCAGTTCTTAATCCATAACACCTGTAATCCCAGCACTTGGGAGGCTGAGGCAGATATATCAGTGTGAATTCAAGACCAGCCTGAACTACATAGCAAGACTTTGTCTCAAAAAAAATGTTTTTAATATTCTCAATATTTGTTAAATCAAGATAAAAATTCAGTATGTAAAATGGTTAAATATACTTACTGTTTTAAGTAAATAAACACAGTTATGTACATAAAGTATATCAACACAGACATATTTACAAGATAGAATAGTAAGTAAGAACATTGCCTACACAGCTTTGCAGACTGAGTTCCAAATGTACTTACCCAGAAAAACTACCTGGATCCTGGCACAATATTTCCACCATCCCACTGTCTTTCTTTTTGTGTCTTCTATTATAAAGCAGAGATATAATTGTTATGATAGGCAATCTTATACGCATGCAGTACTAAAAATAGTGTCCAAATCACAGTAAGTAATCAATACTAACTGCTATACCAATAAATACATATATATGGAATGTTGGACTTTATCAATAATCAATAGATTGAGCTCAGTGGTTCAAATGCTTGCCTGCTAAGTTCAAGGTTGTGAGTTCAATCCTCAGCACAAAAAACAAAAAAAAAAAAACAGAGGACTGGGTGTGGTGGTGCACACCTGTAATCCCAGCACTCGAGAGGCTGAGGCAAAAGGATCACAAAGAGTTCGAGGCTCAACTGAGCTACAGTGTGAGTCCTTGTCTCAAAAAAAAAAAACTCCAAAAAAAAATAGAGAATACTTTCAATTTTCTTAGGGATATTTACAAATAATAATATAATATGATACTCAAAAATTCACTAAATTATTAAATATATAAATTATGTAGAATACATATCCAAGCACAATAAGATTAATTTAAACAAAATATCAGGCTACCAAATTTTTAAAAGCCTTCTTTAAAAAACCTTCTGAGTAAAAGAAATCAAAACTGTGCTTTTAAGGCCAAGGATTTAATTCAGCAGTGTAAGTGCTTGGCTGGCAAGCGTGAGGTCATGAGTTGGATCCCTGGTACCAAAAAAACAAAACAAAACAAAACAAAAAATCCTGTGCTTTTAAATTATCTATTATATATTCAATCGATATATCTTTGCATCAAATCTAAGTGATCATGGAAAAACAATAAAACTTTTAGAAAACAACAAAGGTCAGTATATTTGTGACTTTAGAATAAATAGATTGTCAACCAAGTAAAGGACCTTCTCAAAGGAAAAAATGAGTGATACTTTGGATGATAATAAAATTATGAATGATTATAAAATTATGAAACTATGTCCTCCAAAAAGTCATCATTTAAAAAGTAAGAAAGAACTCACAAAAAAGAACATATTCAGACCTCATATAAAGAAAAAGGAACACTTTCAAAGCAATGAGGGTACCATTTTTTCCAGAAATGGAAAAAGAAAACCTTGAATAGTCATTTCATCAATGATGATATCTAAATAGTCAGTAAATATGAAAAACACTGACTTTGTTAACCATCAGAAAAATGCAAATTAAAAACACAATGTGAGACCTTTGGACACCCATCAGAATAGCAAAATGAAAAATGACCATCAATACTAAATCTTAACACAGAAATGGAGTGACCTAGTAACATATGCATTGCTACAATAACAAGATTATTGAGTTTCCAGAAAGGATCCTAGGCTCCCTTGGGCCAGGCTGGGCAGAGGGCAGCTATCAAAAGATCATGGTAGCAGATGATGACAATGGTGATGGAACAAGTTTATTTGATTTCTTTTCTGCTTCTCTCAAAAATAATGATGAAAGCTCCTGGGATATATATGCTGGACAGTGCTGTTAATGACAGCACTTCCAAGTCCTGTTCACCAGCCAGAAATTGATCATCATTGTTTGGATTTATATGAAGAGATCCTGACTGAAGAAGGAACTACAGAGGAAGCAACATATAATGATTCAGAGGTAAAATATGCAAAATGTCAGCTGCAGATGAAAGAACTGATGAAAAAATTTAAGGAAATACAGACATAAAATTTCAACTTGAAAAATGAAGATCAGTCTGTTAAGAAGAATATTTCGGCACTTATCAAAACTGCCAGAGGAGAAATAAACCTTAAGGATGAAAAACTAAATAATCTTTACCAAAGATTGTCTGAGTTTTCTTATTTTTGAAGTAATCAAAAAATTTCAAGGACATCAGATGCAGTTAGATCAAAAGATATTAGATCCAGATCTCCCCATTTGGATTATTGTTCAGAGACTTATCACAGAATTAAAATCGATGTTTCCAAAGATGTGTATCATAACACTTCACTGCCAAACCTGGAAAAGGAAGGAAAATCACATTCTGGATAAAAGAATACTTCATACTCGCCTTCATCAATTGCAAAACACTGCACCAATGGCATTTGGTCATGTTCTCATTATCAGATTGGTGAAGATAACTCAAATGAGGACAATAGAAGATGGAGAAAAGGTATTAGCTAATATGGAAGAGGAGGTGATAAGATATAAAAAGGCTTAAGTAACAGCTTTGATGAGGGTGAACCAAGAAACACAGAGACTAGTCAAAGGCATTCTGGGAAATAGAATAAAGGTATACTTCCACCAAATTCAGCTCTTGCGACTTCCAAGAGTAAATCTGATCTCAAAAAGGAGAATCAAAAGCCAGTTTGTAAATTTGACAAATATACAGAAGCAGACTCATGTAATGTAAATGGCCTCAATTCAATTCAATTAAAAGAAACAGACTGGCAGAATGGATCAAGAAATAACATCCAGCCATACACTGTACACAAGAAACCCATCTAACCCAAAAGGAAATTGATAGACTGAAAGTCAAAGGATGGAAAACAATACTTCATGCACAGGAACACCCCCCCCCCAAAAAAAGCGGGTGTAGTTATACCGTTTGCAGACAATGTGAACTTCAAACCAAGAATGATCAAAAGAGACAAAGATCACTACGTACTAGTTAGGGGAAAACTTCAAGAGGAAGAGATAACAATTTGAAATGTGTATGCACCAAATATGGGAGAACCCCACTATATAAAACAAATATTAATAGAAATAAAAAATCAAATAAGCAATAACACAGTTATAATGGGAGACTTTAACACCCCATTGATACAAACAGATTAACTAGATAGAAATCAGAATATACATTCTTCTCAGCTGCACATGGGTCATTCTCTAAAACAGACCACATACTAGCCTATAGAAGATGCTTAAGTAAATTCAAAAGAATCAAAATAATCTTATGCAAAATGCAAATTAAAACAACATTGAGAGTTCATCTTACTCCAGAAAGAATAGCTGCCATCAAGAAATAAACTGATAACAAATGTTGGCAAGGCTGTGCGGAAAAAGGAACACTGCTCCACTGTTGGTGGGAGTGTAGCCTGGTGCAGCCACTTTGGAAATCACTATGAAGATTTCTCAGAAGACTAGTATTGGAAGCTCCATTCAACCCACCTATTCCCCTCCTGGGTATTTTCCCAGAAAAACTGAAAAGGTCATGTCACAGTGATATATGTGCACCCATGTTCATAGCAGAACCACTTGTAATAGCTAAGTCTTAGAAACAACCAAGATGCCCATCAACTGCAGAGTGGATGAAAAAGATGTGGTATTTTTATACAATGGAATATTACTCAGCTATGAAGAAGAATGATCCTGAGGCCTTCATAGGGAAAAAGAGACAACTTGAGACTATCCTCATTAGTGAAATAAATAAGAACCATATTTATAAATATTGCATTGTGTCTCTAGTGTAAAAAGTAATAAGAACTGTAGGAGTAATAAAACCCAAAATGTGTAATTGCTACTGTAAAAAAGAGAAGAAAAGAAAGTGCTCTAAAGGATATAATTGCATGTATGTTTAAGTGTGTAACATAAATTACCATATTACTGTTTTTGTTAGATCATTGAGCAGAACTGTTAACAATCTCACTGTTTGAATGTCCACTTTGTATGCTTTAATTTTGTATCTTGAGCAACTATTTCTAAGATGATAGTATGAGTATGTAATTTATCAATTAGTGATTTCTTAGTGTTTTTTTGTTCTTTTCTTTTTTTCCTTTGGAACTCTCTATTGTTGCTACCTTTTTTCTGTTTTGTTTTGTTTTTCTCTTTAAATAAAATTTAAAAAAATAATAATCCCATGCATATTATCTGAACATAGTGCCATGAAATAGAAATTAATGACAACAAAAATGGCAAAAACTCCATAGACACATGCAAATTAAATAATACACTCCTGAACAATCAATGGGTCATAAAGGAAATCAAACAAGAAATTAAACAATATCTACAAGAAAATGAAAATATAAATACAACTTACTGGAACCTATGAGATGAATTGAAAGCAATCCTCAGAAGGAAATTTATTGCAGTGAATTCCCACATCAGGAAAACAGAATGAACACAAATAAACAACTTGATGCTACACCTCAAAAATCTGGAAAAAAAAAAGCAAGTCAAACTCAAGGCCAAAAGAAGAGAGGAAATTATAAAGATCAAAGTGGAAATGAATGCAATGGAGACTAAGAAAACAATACAAACCATCAACAAATCAAACAGTTGGTTCATTGAAAGAATAAATAAAACTGATAAGCTCCTAGCCACCTTTATTTTAAAAAAGGAAAGAAAAAACTCAGATTCAAGCAATACGGGATGAAAAGGGCAAAATCACTGCAGACCCTATGGAAATACAGAAGATCATCAACACCTACTTTACTTTCATAGGTTTGATAACACAGAAGAAATGGACAGATTACTAGAAACATATGAATTACCCCAAGCTGAATCAAGAAGATGTGAAACTGCTGAATAACTCAATTCCAATTAATAAAATTGAAAATATAATTAAAACCTTACCAACAAAGAAAAGCACAGGTCCTGATGGATTCACTGCTGAATTCTACAAGAAATTCAAGGAAGACTTAATTCCAACACTATTCAAACTCTTCAATGAAACTGAAAGGGAAGCAATTCTCCCTAACTCATTCCTGGAAGCAAGTATCACTCTAGTACCAAAACCAGAGAAAGACTCAACCAAAAAAGAGAACTATAGACCAATCTCACTAATGAACATAGATGCAAAAATTCTCAATAAAATACTGGCAAATAGAATGCAGCAATTCATCAAGAAAATCATACACTATGACCAAGTGGGATTCATTCCAAGAATGCAGGGATGGTTCAACATATGCAAATCAATAAATGTAATCCACCATATAAATAGAGCCAAAGATATGAATCTTATGATCATTTAAATAGAAAGAAAAAGCTTTTGATAAGGTTAATTCTCATTCATGATAAGAACTCTACAAAAAATCAGGATAGATGTTCTTTACGTCAATCTGATAAAAGCCATCTATGACAAACCAATAGCCAGCATCATATTAAATGGTCAAAAAATGAAAGCTTTCATTCTAAAGTCAGGAACAAGACAAGGATGTCCATTATAACCACTTCTATTCAATATTGTACTGGAAATATTAGCCAGAGCAACCAGACAAGGGAAAGAAATACAAAGAATAAGAACAAAAAAGAAGTTAAATTATCATTATTTGAAGATGACATGATACTCTACATCAAATGCCCCCAAAACTCCATTGAAAGACTGCTAGGTATAATAATCAAATTCATTAATGTAGCCAGACACAAAGTCAACACTCAAAAATCAGTAACATCCCTCTACACAAACAATAAACTCACTGAGAGAGAAATAAATGAACCCATACCTTTCTCAAAAGCATCCAAAAAATGAAACACTTAGGAATCAATCTAACAAAGGAAGTAAAAGATCTATTCAGTGAAAATTACAATTTTCACTGAAAAAGTAGAAGAGAACCTCAGAAAATGGAAAGACATTCCTTGTTCATCTCCAACAGAGTAAAAAGAAAACCCATAAATCGGGAAAAAATTTTAGTCAACTGCCCCTCAGACAAAGGACTTCTGTCTAGATCATATAAAGAATTAACAAAAATCAGATTCCCAAAATTGAAAAACCCAATCCAAAAGTAGAAGAGCCATACAAAAGAACTATGAATTGTATGATACCATTTATAAGAAGTAAAGAAAAAAAGGTAAGAGTCATCAACTCCTTTAAATGCAAAGCTATTATTCTTTCATAGGAGAGTCATGATTAGGAGGAAGCATTCAGGAAGCTAATAGACTCCATTTCTTGAGCTAGGCATAAATTAGACAAGTTCATTCAATTCATGGTTGTATGAGCTTGCTCAGGTTGTCAAAATTCATTAAGCTTCATACTTTTGCTACATACACTTTTCTCCATGTATGTGAGTTATCTTTTAACAAAATGGTTTTAAAATCTTGTGAAATCAAGTCAAAATTTGTACTCATAAGAAAACAACATTTTATGCTTGACAATAGAGTACCATTGAAGAAGTTTATAAAACATACAACAAAACAAAACTAAAAGTAGTAGTAGAAAAGAGGGACTGGATTAACAACCACAATTAAATCAATTATAAAATTTTAAATGCAAAGATTGACAGATAAATATAAGCAAAAACTTTTGGAAAAGACCAAAAAGAGAGCGCCATGCACACGCCATTGACAGACTGGAACAGGCAGACCCCAGCCTCTCCTGGTGATTCGCAGACCAGGGGTAGAGAGTAGAAGGTCACACAAGGAAGCAAGCCCAGTCTGGAAACTAGTGCCGTGCACAGGCCACTGCCAGACTGAAACACCCAGGCACCAGCCCCTTTCAGAGAGCAGGCTGGTAAACAAGAAGAGTTGATCACACCCTCCCTCATGTAAGTGACCAGCTTATCCAGAGAAACACAGGCTGTCATGAAAGCTATCAAGATGAAATGCAATTGGATGCCTGTGGTGCTTTGGTGTTTCACTAACGTTGCAGGACTAGAGCCTGTGGTCATAGGTTCAGAGGATAGTGACATAGTGTGGCATCTAAGGGGGATCTCCTGAGGGTTGCAGCCATTGTTGATTTCATATGGCCTTATTTTGGAAGTCATATCATTTCCATTGTTTTATTGGGTTGGGTTTTATTCTCTTTTGTTTTGTTTGATTATGTCAAATCAGATGGCAGGAGCACCTATTTTAAAGATAGCAAGAAATATTACGGTAGCAATTTTGGATTTAGTATTGGCTTGTTTTGAATTCATTTATTGCATGCATTTTTATTGTTTCATTTTTTATTGTTTCTATTCTATTCTGTTCTGTTTGATTATTACTATGTCCAAATTTATCTGCAGCTATTTTGAAGATATCAAGAGGTATTAAGGTAACTATTGCTTATTTAATAATGTTTTGATATCCTCTATCTCTTACACTGGTTTGTTTTGATTGATTTCATTGTTTTATCCTCTTTAAAGTAAAAAAAAAAGATAGACAAGTCTCAGGAAATGTTAAATTGATTTTTTAAAAAGCCTAAATTTGAAACATGACAAAGAAGTTAGGAGTGCTATCATAATTAAGACAACCTCAGGGAATTAATTGATATTTTGAGTCAGACCATTCACTGCCATTGGGAGCAATCTGGCACAAATAAGATGTTTAGAAGCATCCCTACATTTTACCAACTAGATACCAGTAGCAAGTCTCCATGATGAGTGATATCCTAAAATATCTCTTTGTATTGGCCAAATATCACCAAGGAAACAAAATTGTCTTCTATTAAGAAGCAGTGCCATCTTCCATCCTGCTTAGCTTCTAAGATCAGAAGAGATCAGCTGTTAAGGGTTGTATGGCCTTAGATGCATAAATACTGCATTCTCTGGTATGAAAAATGGAAAGTGTAAATAAGGACCAAAATGTATAATAGATACTGCAAAATAGGAAGAAAATGGGAAGGAGAATTAGGGAAGGAAGAAGAAAAGGAGGGAAAGGAAAAGAAAAAGATGATGAGAAAGAAGGAAATAATGCAATCAAAACTAAAAAAAAATACAATGAATTAATGAATAAAAAGCTGGTTTTTTGAGAGAATAAACAAAATTGACAAACCTCTAGCTAACCTTATAAAGCAAAAGGAAGAAAAAACTCAAATTCATGCAATAAGGACTGAAAAGGGGAAAATTACTACAGATCCCATGGAAATTCAAAAGATCATGAACACCTACTTTTAAGAATCTATATGCACATAGCAAAACACAGAGGAAATGGACAGATTTCTAGAAACCTATAAACTACCAAAACTCAACCAAGAAGATATAGCAATTCTGAATAATCCAATATCAGCTAGTGAAATTGAAAAGGTAATAAAACATTTGCCAACAAAGAAAAGTCCAGGTCCTGATGGATTCACAGCTGAATTCTACAAGAAATTTAGAGAAGATTTGATGCCAATACCCCTTAAACTCTTCAATGAAATTGAAAAGAATGCAGTACTCCCTAAATCATTCCTGAAGGCAAGCATAACTCTCATACCAAAACCAGAAAAAGACCCAACCAAAAAGGAGAACTATAGGCCAATCTCACTAATGAACATTGATGCAAAGATTCTCAATAAATACTGGCAAATAGAATGCAGCAAATCATCAAGAAGATTATACAGCATGACCAAGTAAGGTTCATCCCGGGAATGCAGGGATGGTTCAACATATACAAATCAATAAATATGATACACCATATCAACAGAACCAAAAACAAAAACCACATGGTCATCTCAATAGATGCAGAAAAAGCTTTCGATACAGTCCAACACATGTTCATGATAAAAATCCTTCAAAAACACGGAATACACAGTGTCTACCTCAATCTTATAAAGCCCATCTATGACAAACCAACAGCCAATATTATACTAAATGGACAAAAACTAAAAACTTTCACTTTAAAATTGGGAAAAAGACAAGGATGTCCACTATCACCACTCCTTTTCAATATAGTTCTGGAAACACTAGTCAGGGCAATCAGGCAAGAGAAAGAAATAAAAGGAATAAAGATAGGAATGGAAGAAGTTAAATTATCACTATTTGCAGATGACATGATAGTCTATATAGAAGACCTAAAAAACTCCATTAAAAGACTGCTAGAGGTAATAAACAAATTCAGAAGTGTAGCTAGATACAAAGTCAACACTCAAAAATCAATAGCATTCCTGTACACAAACAAGAAACTCACCAAAAGAGAAATTATGGAAATATTGCCCTTCACAATAACATCTTAAAAAATGAAATACTTAGGAAACAACCTAACTAAGAATGTAAAACACCTATATGCTGAAAATGGAACTATGCTAAAAAAGGAGATTGAGGAGGATATTAGAAAATGGAAGGATATTCCTTGCTCTTGGCTAGGAAGAAACACCATTGTGAAAATGGCCATACTCCCAAAACTTTTATACAGATTTAATGCAATCCCAATCAAAATACCATCGACATACCTCACAGATCTAGAGAAAACACTCCTAAAATTGATTTGGAACCTGAAGAAACCTAGAATAGCAAAGGCAATTCTGGGCAATAAAGACAAGTCAGAAGGCATCTCAATTCCTGACTTGAAACTGTACTACAAAACCACAGTGATAAAATCAGCATGGTACTGGCAAAGAAATAGACCTAAGGACCAATGGAACAGATTAGAAGATGCAAATATTAGTGCAAAGACACTCAGCCACCTGATATTTGACAAAGGGGCTAAACATGTTCACTGGAAGAAGGATAGCCTTTTTAATAAATGGTGTTGGAAAAATTGGCTCTCCACATGCAGAAGACTGAAACTAGATCCCTGCTTATCACTATGCACAAATCTAAAGTCTAAATGGATCAAAGACATAAACATTAAAACAGAAACACTAAATCTCCTGGAAGATGGGGTAGGTTGAAGTCTTGGAGACATAGGGGTAGGCAGAGAATTCATGGACAAAACGCAAACTGCATGGGAAATGCCTCAGAGAATCAACAACTGGGATTTCATATTTTTGAAAAGTTTCTGCACTTCAAAAGAAACCACCAGCAGAGTGAAAAGAAAACCCACAGAATGGGAACGAATTTTAGCCAGCAACCCCTCAGACAAAGGACTTATATCAAGAACATATAAAGGATTGAAAAACATCAACCCGCCCAAATTCAAAGACCCTCTCCAAAAATGGGCATCTGAGATGAGCACTCAGTTCTCAGATAATATATACAAACAGAAATAAATACATGAAGAAATGTTCACCATCACTGGTCATTCAAGAAATGCAAATTAAAACAACATTGAGATTTCATCTAACTCCTGAAAGGATAGCTGCCATCAAGAAATAAACTGATAACAAATGTTGATGAGCCTGTGGTGGAAAAGGAACACTGCTCCGCTTTTGGTGGGAGTGTAGACTGGTGCAACCACTATGGAAATCAGTATGGAGAATGCTCAGAAGACTAGGACTAGAAGCTCCATTCAACCCAGCTATTCCTCTCCTGAGCATTTTCCCAGAAAAACTGAAAAGATCATATTACAGTGATATATGTGTACCCATGTTCATAACAGCACAATTTGTAATAGCTAAATCTTGGAAACAACCAAGATGCCCATCAACCGCAGAGTGGATGAAAAAGATGTGGTATTTTTATACAATGGAGTATTAGTCAGCTATGAAGAAGGATGACCTTGAGGCCTTCATACGTAAATGGAAATAACTTGAGACTATCCTCATTAGTGAAATAAATAAAAAACATATTTATAAATATTGCATTGTGTCTCTAGTGTGAAAAGTAATAAGAACTGTAGTAGTAACAAAACGCAAAATGTGTAATTGCTACTGTAAAAAAGAGAGGAAAAGAGGGTGCTCTAAAGGATATAATTGCATGTATGTATAAGTGTGTAAGATGACCTTATTATTGTTTTTTTTAGATCATGGAGCAGAACTGTTAACAGTCTCATTGCTTGAGTGTGTACCTGGTATGTTTTAACTTTGTAACTTGAACAACTATTTTCAAGATGACAGTATGTAAGTTTTCAAGTAATGACTTTTCAGTATTTTTTGTTCTTTTTTTTTTCTTCCCTTGGAATCTTGTATTGTTGCTACCCTTTTTTCTATTCTGTTTGTTTTGTTTTATTTTCTTTTTAAATAAAATTTTTTTAAAAAGAAGGAAATAATGGATACCATGATTTTTTAAATGAAGGGAGGGTAAAGAAATGGAGAAAAAGAAGAATCAGTTTATATCATATACAGGTAAAAAGACCTTATAATGAATGCAATAAATATGTATACCTAAAATGTACTAATTAAGTTTAAAATAAAGCATACCATATACAGCAATGCTATAGAAAGTGTAACATACTAATACTTTCTTTTTTATTTCATGAAAAAATAAAATTTTATAATTGAATGATAAAAGAATAGCAGTAGTTATTACACTATTTACGATCATATTCAAAGTACTTACTCATTCTACAAGAAATAAACCAAGAATATTCTTACAAAAAAGCAACAGATAATAACACAAATCTTCCTTTTCAGTAAGTAAGATAAACTGGTAGTGTAAATAAAACAAGTGTTACGTGAAATAACTCAGACACTCAAGTTGACTATCACATGGCTTCTCTTATAAGAGAAACATGAATGAAGAACAAAATAGAAAACAGATAAATAGGAAATAGAATTTCAAATACTCTCCTGAGCAATGAGTTCCATTGTTCTAAGAATAGACTAATATTTTTAACACTTGGATAAAATCAGTTTTCTAGGAAAATATGCACTACCAAAAATGACTAAAAATGTGATTGGAAATCTCAATAAATCACAAATTAAAAAATGAAAATTTGTACTGAAGAGTAATTAACCAAACAGGAAAATCCTGTATTTTCCTTGCTATTACACAGCTGTCTGTCTTTTCATGGCCTTGTATCAAACCATTTTAATGTAACAATTTATGCCTAATGTCTAAGAACTAGATTATTCATCTCCTATTTGGCATGTTATAGAGAGGAGCTATACAGTACAGATACAAATGAAAACCTTGTTTAAGAAATAATCATTGGAAAATTGGGTTTCATAGTAGATAAATAAATTAATAATATATTAATTATAATAATTGGATTCTATAAAAGCCAATGTGGACAAAATATTGCTACAGCATATAATCAGTATAAATATATTTTCATTTTTGTATACTAAGTATTTGAAACTTGTGTGTGTTTGTGTGTGGAGAGATATAAAACATTTACAGAACATTTTAATTCACTAAGGAAATTACTAAGGAAAATTCTAGTGCTGAATATCTGCATGTGTGTTTGGTAGCATAACTACAGAGTGTACTTATAGAGAATTTCCCAGATTCATTTACTCATTTTCACAAGATAATGGAAATATAAATTTTAAGAGAACCCACCCAGAAAAAAATAAACAAGCACAAATAAGAATTTAGAGGGGAAAAAATGCCAAGCAAAATAGTCACAAAACGACGATCACTAACATAAAAGGATAGTATGTCCTTCATGAATAAGTAGTTACTCCAGACATGTGAGACATAATTCACATCTGGATTCTATTACTATTATTTATCTTATACTATATAAAAGGAGAAATGAACCATTTGACACCACAATGTATTTGATCATGAAATTTAATTTATATTCCTGATTCTAAAAGAAAAAACTCCTGTCAGGTAACTTCTTAATATATTATAGACTAAATATTTGAATTGGAAAGCTGACAGCCAAGATAAAAATAAAATACAAGCATCATTTTCAATGAAGTGAAGATTGATCTAAGCATTACGATAACTTTTGTGGTAGAGTTCTTGCCTTGCATGCATTAAGTCCTGAGTTCAATCCCTAGCACTACCAAAAAAAAATTGTTATTTTAACATGTCAATTTTTTCCAAGTTAATTGACCAATAACTGTGTCAAAATTATTAACAATGTAACCTATAAAAAAGAAATGAGACAAATGGCAAGAGTTTTTTCAAACGAGATGTCTTACACTCAATTAGGCATTAAAATAAACAAGAAAAGATAATTAAAATAAATCAGAATAAGTATAGAAAAAACAGACAGTCAATGAATGTAGGATATCCAGACGGAACTTGATCGGAATTTCATATACAAGAAACTTCTTTTCAATTCCGGCAGATTCCTCAATAATGTTTCAAACAACACTTTGAAAACTTAGAAAAAATAATGTTTACTAAACATAATTCATATGTGAAATATTAAAACGAATAAAATGTCTAAAACAAATGAATTTGTAAATAATTATAGTACATCTAGGCAATTAAATAATATTGAGTCATTTTAAATTTTGTGGTAGAATAATCTATCAAAAAATGTTTCACATGGCACTGAGAGTGACAGTTTACCAAAAAAGTAATGTGAGGTTCTACTTCTACATTCTCCTTGGTGTTTACATGGAAAGGATTTCTTTGTGTTACTTTTGGTAATGTCTCACATTGCCAAATTGCCAAAATATAACAAATTCTATAGTTTGACTTAAGCAACTAGGAATTGTAATAAAATATAAATAAATGTCTACATATTAAAATATAATAAGATGCACTGTCACGAATCCCCCTCAAAATACTTTCAAAGTTCAAACACACTTATCCAGTCTTGCCACTTCCTGCAGAAGTTTTGAAAGTCCTATTTCATGAATGTAATTTTGTGGTGTGATTATAAGAGTATATAAGATTTTATGGAGTAAGCATGAGTCCCCATCTCATAGCTTTGAAGCCTTTCAATGTTTTCATTCATCAGTTGGAATGGTTTTATTCTGTTTTGTTTGACTATATCATGCGTGATGGTATGAACAGCTGTTTTGAAGAAAACAAAACCTTATGACAGCTATTGCTTATTTAATATCATCCTTCTTAGAAGTCCTACCATGCTTCTATTCTTCTATTACCATTGGTTCTATCTATCACATTGTGTCTTATTGGGATTTGAATATGTGTGATAGTATAAACAAAAATGTTTTTATCAAAAATGAGATATTATGGTACCCATTGATCATTCTCTGTTACTTGGTTCAGAATGCCCTGTAATTCTTTCACTCTTTGAATGGTTTCATACTATTGTGTTACGTTTGATATTATTGTATTTGAAACTATGCTCAACTATAGCAGAGAAAGAGATATTGTGACAGCTACTGTTAATGTCTGGTTGTCTTAATGTAAAGTACTGTGCTGCCTATGTAAAAAAAAAAAAACAATTACGGTGAATGCTGCTGCCAAGTGGCATCCAACTGAAAATCAGGATTGTAAATACATTATAGTGTGCCGTTATCCACCTTATTCATTTGTATTTAGCCCTGTGTGGTGCTGGCTTTTCCACAAAGTGAAAATGACCATAAGAAGTGAACTTTTCAGATTTATTCAGGACCCCAAGGCAATCACAACATTGCAACTAAGGATGTGAAAAAGCACTCTAGGACTGCTTCTGAAAATGGCAAAAACAATAGGATAAGCAGGTTTGAAGCGATGAGGAGCAATTTGAGGAGGACTCATGGCAATATTGTCTTTTACCAGATTTTTTAAAAATTATGCATTCCCTATATGTTTTGATCACATCTCCTATTTCAATCAAATTTCTGTTTCACTCAGTTTTTGTGTCACTTTTTTTCCCTTCTCCTGCTTGGTAGTCTTATAGTCTTTCACCACATCTTACTTAGCTTTTCTTGTTTTTTCCCAGTTTCTTCTATTCTATGTGGAAAAATTCAGCAAATCATTCTGAAAGTCATTTCTTATTGAGACACTACATTGCCTCGCCTCCACCTGCATCTTTGTCACTGCTGGCACCCAGACCCAGAAGGCCCTTTCGACTCGCTTCTCTCCCTCAGAACCCCGTCCAGACCTGGAATCATTAACAACCCTGAAATGCACTCAGAATCTAGCGCTCATCTTTAAAACGCCAGGCTGTGCTGGTCCCTTCATTGCTCTTCCCCACTAATTTCAAGACACAATAGTGGGGGCCAGGGACTTAGCTCAGTGCTTTAAGTACCTGCCTGACAAGTGCAAGGTCATGAGTTCAAACCCTGATACCAAAACACTCGCGCACACACACTAGTGACTCTCTTTCCTAGCAATGTCCTGCCCTGCCCAGCCCGAACCTCAGCCTGGAGGATCTGTCCAGAGCTCTGAGCAATCTTGACAGATAAATTCTGTCATCATTTTGCTGCTCCTGAGAACATCTCCCTCCACTGTGAGTCCACCTGAATTTGCTGAGCCATCTTAGTTTTTCCTGAATGCACACAAAGCATGCATTCTGAAGGCACACACCTTCTGAGGGAGCATTTCTCATGAAAGCGAGCTTAAACATCACGGATGTTTTGTTAACCATTGTTTAAAACCACTGCGGAATTTACCAAGACACTGTGTTATTCAATCATTTGCTTTCCCCCAGGTGTTTCTGCTTTTTAGAAATAACAAATTTTTCCATCACAATTTTTAATTGTGTTTTTGTGGTATTGGAGATTGAACCAAAGGTCTTTGCACTGAGTTACAATCCCTGCCCTTTTTAATTTGAGACAGTATCTCACTAATTTGTCCAGGCTGGGTTTGAACCTTTGATCTTCCTGCCTCAGTCTCCCAGAATGCTGGGATTACAAACCTGTGCCATCACTTTAACTGGGGTGGTTTTCATCTTATCAGATATTCTGTTCCTTTTAAGGAGAAATATACTTAGTAGTTTCACTCAGATTACATTTAGTAAGTGTTGCACCCTATTAAATCAAGGAGACCTACATTTTTCACTCAGTGATCTACATTTTTTATCATTTTTCTTTTTATTTGTGTTATTATCTCTGCTTTAACACTTCTTGATTTTTTTTTCCACCTGAGCAAATTTTACAGCCTATTCATGGTCCACCCCTATCATTACTTTCTCTTCAAACACCTTGTATGTAGTGGGAACAGCATCTCTTACATTAGTAGAAAGTCAAATTTACTTTATTCTTCATTATTAACAGTGGCAGCAGCTCAAAACTGAAGGTTTACTCATATAAACCTCTAGAAATAAAAGTTGTGGTTAGGTAGTCCACTTTCTTCCCAGTTTATAAGTTACTCAAATTGCATTCTATTCTTCATACCTGTTTCCCTATGGACACTGCACAGTGATATATTTAATGAATTGCTGGTCTCTCACCATATATAACAGTAGATATGTTTTCATTCATTTGTGACTTTTCAAGCTGTGGTTGATAATCACTTAGAATTGTTGATCAACAAAGGAGGGAGAAAAAAAGAAGGAAAGGAAGCAGAACAAAGAAAATATTGTGTTCCAGCATGCACCAGTAATAGTCAATCCATGTAAATTTCAAATTGAGAGAGTGAGAGACTGAAGAGCAAAAACGGAACCTTAAATTCTTGCAAAGGTGGAAATATATAATCAGATATATAGTCAAATATCCATTAAGAAAAATAAATTCTTCCTTTCTCTTAAAATAGCTTTGTTTATTACATTGTAGAATTTTGCTCTTTAAATTCTTAAAAAGCAGGAAACTTATGCTTGATCATAGATTTCCTTTCGTTGTCTTGACTAAAGAGCTTTATAAATTGTCGTAGTAGCACAATAAACAAGCGCTAAGCTCTGAGCTCCCTAAAGACAATGTGTCTTATTCACTAATGTTTCCCTAGAGCCTCACTAATAGCAGGCAGGCAAGGCTGCCTATATTTGCTGGCGAATATATTTTTGTTAATTCTCTAAAGACCAATGGAATACATGTTCGCTTAATGTGCACCCACATGGCAAAACTGTGTGAAGAATTATAATCAGATAGATCACAAAATTGCTCATTTGATGTTTTATCTGGGTGGATGAAAAGAGCAAAAGCCGAAGAAAACGTTCTCTCCTCTGAATGTTATTTGCCTCAGATCAATAATATGCAGAAAATATGATTACATGACAATTGAAAACCATCCTGCCTCCAACCACAGCACAAAAGGAAAAAGCTGATCAAAATTTTGTCAAAAGAGCACTTTCCATGAAAAATGCATTGCTTTTTCATACCTTCTGTAGTTGCTCCTTTTATGTGCGAGTAATTCCTAAGATTAAGATATTCTAAAATAAGGCAGATGTTTAGAAATCATATACTTGAATGGTCTTATGATTTGTCAATTTTATTAAAAGGCATTGTGTTTCCTGGAAAAACAAGACACTGACGTGATAATAATATTTTTAAGGTTTTGTAACTGATGGGTCTTAGACATGCTACCCTCATATAGGACACTTTGACATTTGAGAAAATAGAACCAGAAAGGCCATTCTCAGCTTCCCACCCCTGCTCTCCTGACATAGATCATAAAAATGTACAAAGAATTCTCTGACCTTCTCCCCTGGAGCAAGCCATAAAACCTAGCTGAACTTCTCCTGAAGCAGGTGATAAAACTCTCATTCTCCAGTGCCCTCGCTGTACCTGGAGGAAAAGTTGGTCCTTATCTCTGACGTCACAGGGGCACAAAGAAGAATCTGAACAAGTGGTCTTGCTAAGCTCCCTCAGTGGATTGCGCTGAGATGACACCCTCTTCCTGCAATGCATGTAGCCATCTGCTCTTCATCATCTCTACAAATACACAACATTCCCACTTCTCCGGGACTCCATTTTTGAGGCGCCTATATCAAGTAAAACTCGTATGACACAAATTTGTATGTTTTCCTCTTGTCAATCTGTCTATTGCCATAGATTCCCCAGTCATGAACTTTGCAAGTGATGGGGAAAAGATGCTACTTTTACTCCCTTGCAAGATCAATTTGTCAAATTGAACTTAGCGCATACTAGACTTTAAGTCTTCCTCACTTCTTGCTTTCTTACTCTATGCTTTCCTTTAATTTCAGATGTAGCTTAAATTATCACCTGTATTAATTGTTTTAAAGGGTTGGTATTGTTTTAAATGTTTACCAAACACCAAATATGAGTCAGTCAGTCTGATGGCACTTTATACATCACACCACATTTCACCCTTTAAAAATTTCTTAGAGGATTATATTTATGTTTTTATTTGTATATATACATGAAGAAATTAATATTCAAGTGTTGAAATAACCACCATGGAAACGATACACTTTTCTCATTGCATCATAGCTACCTACTTCTGTGCTGATCTAATCCCACAGTTTCAAATAGCATCGCTTTAGTCAAATGTGGTCCAACCGGGTGTTCTATACACACACGCGCACACACACACATACACACGCGCACACACACACACAGGCTCAATCCCCAGAAGAACTCTAAGGTTTGTGGGTAATTTGCCTTAACTCTTTAGTCTCCCAGGTGAACCAATGTCAAAGTGGTTCCAACTGAAAAATCAGCTACACTGGAAAGCACTGCCTCAGTGGAGGAATATAGGATCTAAGACCCATGCAGTTAGTGGGGCAGTAGCCTATGTTACCTATGCTCAACAGCTTACCTGTGCTCAGCCTTACGGTTCTTGTCTTTAAATGAAGAGAACCATCCAGTGACAGAAAATATTTTACTTTGAATTATAACATCTCTGAGAGAATAGGTATGTTATATAAGCGTCCCTTAACAGTAAGTGGCAAGGTAGAGGCATTGCTCACAACCTTTAAAAAGAAAGCTTGGTCTCTCCTACACTTCAATGTCCCTGGATTGCATTGCAAAAGCAAATTTTTTTTTAAGAAAACAAGTTTTAAAATCATTACCATGGTTTTATTATTTCACATTAAAAATGTGTGGCTGTCATATTGAGCTGCCACTATCCAAAGTGTACGAAATAAAATTACTTCACATGTTTCAAGCGCAGAACAATTTAGCCACCAGACAATAATAAATGGACAGTGACAGGCAGTGCTGACCACGTTGCATTTCATGGAAAGAATGGTACAGTCTTTGCAGCTTCCCATTAAATTAATGAGAAACTTTGACCTTTTTGGCCAGCAGAAATGAGCAGCAGAATGGAGACATGTGCACACTATCTTGTACCCTGGGAAAGAAACACCAGAGTGAAACGGTACCAATTAATTCAGTTAAGTGTTTGGCTCTCCACTCACCTTCCCCTAGGTTGGGTTTTTCTTCTATTCTCCTCTCAGTTTGGCTTTCAGAACCAGCAGCAGCTAAAGGGTGTTTTCCTTAAAAGAATTTTAGGCTATTTACTCTGGTTTGTTTTCCTACATAATGGAAAAGGCCACGAATTCCCCCAGGTCTCTAAAACTTTCTGGTAACAGTATCTTCTTAATTTGGTTTCATAAGTAGGATTTTCATTTTATGGTCTGCTTGATTTTTATAATCAGTGATTCCTTGGTCTATATAAAAAGAGCATTTAATTAAAATTTAAAAACTGAAATGTGATTGTAGGTTTTTCTGGAGTCAGAGTATTAAAATCAAAGAAATGCTATTTTAGGAATTAGTCATATTGGGCCATGAACAACCTGTGCAGACAGGAACAACTCAAGGTCTGTCTCTCTGTGTAAAAGAATAAATTGGACATTCTATAAGCTAAAATTTTTACTTTTCTAAATATTTTGCCAGAAAAGGCATATAAGAAATAAAGAGGTAACTGAAAAGTATTCCAAAATTTACTTCCATTGGTAATTTGAGGAGTTACTTTAAATTCTCCCTACAGTACTTCCAATTTATCTATCCTCCTACTTTGCTCTTTATTTGCACACACATGCACACACATACACACACACTTATGTATGTATGTATGTATGTATGTATGTATGTACGTATGCATGTACACATGGGAAGAGCAGTCTACTCCAGCTAGTACTGTATTATGGAACACCCTTGTTCTAATCCCTGGGAATTCTGTTAATGTACTAGACAGCAGGGCGTGCAGAATGTCTTCCACACTGCTATGGTTAGCATTCATCACCATGACTTGTAACATCACTTGCTTGATCAACACTGATCCTGATACCAGTCTTGATATCACCTTTGTCTTAACTCCAGGATTTTATTCTCTTAAACTTCTGTTAAAAAAAAATAAACTTCAGACACCACGTATCCTTGTTGTAATCCTTGTAAGCATAGGTCTTGCCGTGACTGGTTTCCACTCTGTGGAGTACTCCCCTCTGTGGTGTCTGCTAATTCCTCAGGCTGCCTGTACCCTCATCTCAACGCTCAGTTAACATCTTTCCCACAGTGTGAGTTGAAGACTGAAGGCAATTTATAGGTTTGGATAAGTGTTTAAAGTTTCAAGGGCTACAACACTAACATTTATGTGGAGAAATACAGTGGCTTTGGCCAGATCTGTACGTTCTGTTAAACTTCACCATCAGAGGTTCTTTTCAGGCTTTCATAAAAGTCTGCAAAGAGAAATACCAATGTTGATTGCCTATTATTTGACAAGTATGTCAGATGTGTTAATATGTTTAACACATATTGGTTCTGGAAGCGTTAAAAGTTCTAGTTCACAAATAAACAAAGGCTAAGTAACACACAGTGACGATTCTTCCTTGGATCCCCCCAAAAATGAAAAATAAGAAGTTATTTTCAAGCTAACTGATCAAAACTAGACTCAGAGTTTCTCACTCTGGCCTTTAAGAAAAATGGGGAACTTTTCCACTCTGTATCTCTGATTCCTTCAGAAAATACATGTAAATTCTCTCTCTTTTCTATCATTTCTACTTTTTGGCCCATATTTAAGATCAAGGTAGCTCCATTTTATTTAAACAGCAATTTGTTATTATTAGAATCAGCATTTATTGAGTACTTACTGAGCAGCATAAATGATTTGCAAACATCCACTTACTTAATGAATTGTATAGATAGGTACTATAATAGTAGTATGTATGGGGATGGGGATTTAGCTCAGTCGCTTAAGCGCCTGCCTGGCAAGCGCAAGGTCATGAGTTTGATCCCTGGTACCAAAAAAAAAAAAAAAAAAGTAGTATGCATGAATTGGAAAACAAGAGTTAAAGAGATTTAGCAGCTTGCCTAAGGTAAATTTGTTGATGCATGCTGGAGAAAAATGTCAATTCTATGTCTTTTCATATACTTTGTTCTTAACCACTATGAAGAAATCTAAGCTAGTCGAAGAAATACACATAAAATGCTTTGTTTTTAGTAAAGTGAGCTTACTTATATTCAATTTATATCTTTTTATAAAAAATACTTTATTTTTCACATTCTAAAAGGACTCAACTTTTTTGCTCTTCAAAAATCTTCAGCTAGAACTGATATTATGGTGTACCACTGCCACCTAGTGGACATTAAAAACCACGCACTAAACTCTTCAGGGCTGAAAACCACTTGTAACTATTCAAATTTGGAGACGTAAGGTTGAATTTCAAGGGAAAAGTTTGATTTTTATTATTTATCATCAATCTGAACTATCTCAAGGATGAATCAAAAGATTTATATTTATTCCTCTGAATGTCGTGAAGGAAAAGTTAGTGCTAGAGGCCTTTAAACAAACTTAAAACATGAATAAAAGTGAACACATCATAAGCAATGGGAATTTCTCTTTAAGTTCCATAAGCTTTTGATTCAACACAATTTTATATTGCCTTGCCTGTTTTGAAAACATTTTGAAATCACCTTGTAAATGTAGTATGGAGCCTGATGACAAGTCTTCTACACTAAACATTTATATATAATTCTCATGTGAGAGATCTCTCCTTAAGCCCAGAGAACCTTTATCTCTGAAGACAGAGACACGAAGTTAGACCTGAAGAAAGAAGCAGACTTTGCTGAGTTCCCCGACTTTACTGTCATTACATCACATTTCCCTTTGCCCATCAGTTTTTCCACTCTGACCAGTCTTTATCAAACCTAAGCATAAAAATATGCAGGTTTACCTGTTGCTTTGTGTTTTCATTTCCAAAATCTCCCATATTACATAAAATTGTTTTAGGTAAATTTGTAGAATTTCCCCTTGCCTTTTGTTATAGAGGCCTCAGCCATGAATATAAGGCAAAAGCAAACATCTTTTTTCCCCTACATGGTCTTGTAAAGAATGAATGAAAAACAGTAGCTCGTTGAACATGTGTCTCCAGGAGCTAGAGACCAAATCTCATGAGATCAAATAGCCAGCTCTTGTTGGAGGAATGAATGAAGCAGCAAAACCGAGGTAAGAACAAAATGTCACTAGACACCAACAACAATTTGAGAGGTAGCAAAAGGCTGTCAGGTGGAGGAAGCTGGGCTAAACTGTGATTCAGCCTGAGCAGTTATGACAGGAGGTGGAGCAATGACTCAGACAGATATCAGTGGTGCAAAGAGATAGAAATGACCCTAGAATTATTTAATTCATGTCACTGGAAAAATAAGGCAACTACAGATGAGGTGGCCTGCCAAAAGGCACATTTTAGGCAGAATTAAACCAAAATAAGACATATCTAAAGCAGACTCCATACAAAGCAAATAATTATCTGGCTCAATCTTTAAACAAATTGTACTCAAGCAACTGCGTGTCAGCCAATCACAGGCTACCAACTGATCAGACTACATCCACATAAGGCAGCCTCAATTGTAGCCAATCATGTTGTTTCTATATTTCACTTTCATGCGTAGGAATTCTGAATCACATTTGATCCAAATTCTGCCCAGTTGTGGAAACTTTTCTCTTGCTCAAGTAAACTTTCTAAATTTAACTAACCTCAATTTTTCTTTTAACAGCACTGATACAAACAAGTTTAGTTTAGCTTTTCCAGCTTCCTATTTGATCTTCTCTGGTTTATACCCTGAAATTGTGAATTTTTTACTGAAGAAAGGGAGAACACAAAGGGGATTAATTTGTGACAGTGTGGGGGGAAAAACTATGGAGAAGGACGTATTAAAGGGCAAGTCTTCGGTGTTCAGCGAAAGGTCGGATGCAGATGGATGCTGAGCATGTTTATCTATGGGCAATGGGGCAAAGCAAAGAGAAGAAGCAAAAGCAAACCCTCAGCTGAAGCTAAAGAGCCCTTTGTCTGTTAGTTATACAGCAGTGCGTTCATGCTACTGTGGATATTAAGGGTAAGAGCCATGCAGAGAAAGGATGTGTCACCCAATAGTTGAAGAAACACCTCTGAGGCATGATTAAGTCAGCATTGACTCAAGGCCCATTTACCAAAGTCCTATGACAAAATGCCATGGAAAGAGAATAGAAAAAATGGAAGAAATGATTTCTTCTTTCAAGTAGCTTATGGTCAGTTTGAGAATTTAAAAGGATACATGCAGATATGGGCCAAGAGAAGCTCCCAGCATTAGGAGAGGGCCAGCATTAGCAGAGGGATGACACCCTGGTATACAAGCTCTGGTTTCAGTCTAAAGAAGCCCATGCTCCCTTCCCAGCTGAGCTGCTAGCAGTGTGGATCCAAGTACTGCTGAGTTCACACTGCTTGTGCCGGGCATAGGTTATTGTCATCATACACTTGTGCTATTTTGCAAATTTCCAGAGAGCAGAATCAAATATCTCAAGGAAGAGAGGCTCTTTAAAAATTCTCACAAGTAGACAGTTTAGTACAGAGAGGACTGGTGTCTCCTGATCTCTCTGTACTTCATGCTCTTTGCCTCTGAGATGAGTGAGTCCATCTTCTGATGATCCCTGTTGGACTCCATCCTACTTAATCTGTTAATGTGAATCAGTATCTTTTAGTTGGCTATTGAGAGAAGGTAAGATACAGAAAAAGACAAATATGCTTTTTCTTAGTGTCAACCTTCCATCACCAAAATAGCCAAATGTGGGTCTTTGGAATGCTGCTCCAATCAGGTGTAGGAAATTATTCAGTTATGCTGATGTCCAAAAGCCAGCATCTACTTTGATTTCTTCTGAAAAGTACAGAAAAGGTTTCTCCACCTTATGGCCTGTTCTTACTGAGAGATAAAAGTCAGCATCTGTATCCTAATTTGTGACTCTTTTGCACATTTTTCCTCTCTCATTGCTGGCCTGTTATTCCTAAGGAAGATTTACTATGAAAACTATCTTTCTTGGAAAGTCAAAGGCAAGGAAGTGAGTGGAGTTAGGCCTTGAAGAAGCTTTTGACTGAGAGGCATTGAAAGAAAAACTTTTCCACAGATGGCACAAGAAGCCTTTCTTGAATGACTGTATCAAACTTTAAGAAAAAAAATGTGTGTAGTCCTTCGATATAGTTCAAGGTGTTAAATTTTATTTCATATAGTTTTAACCCCAATTAGACATTTTTAGGATATGAAATCATTCTTATTTATAATGATATGGGCAAAACACCCTCATTTAAAATGATATAAGAACATTTCAAAATGCTACACAAAAAACAAGCAGTTTGGAAGTTTTTATTCTGAAAAATTTTACAATATAACATTAATACAATTTAAAATTCAAAGGGCCTCATACAGTTAGTGATAAGTAAAATTTGGTGATTTATGGAAATAAGAAAACATCAAAGTAACTGCAAGATTATCAACCTGGAGACCCCTTAATGATGGATGGTATAACCAAAGAAACAAGAGGGCTCTTTTAGAAACAACGGCAATTGTATCAGTTTTAGAATTAGAAAGTCTCCAGGGTAAGAGAGACAACATCTTTCCCTGCACTATGAGGTCAGAAAGGTTCTGTGTGTCAAATCTAGGAAGAGTTAGAAGGAACAAGCGCACATATACACACATTCTTGCACAGAACTTTGGAGAGAAGTTGGGTGTTACTTACTTTCTCATTGTTGAGACACAAGGCCTGACACCCACAACTTTAAAAAAAGGAGAGATTTACTTTGGCTCACAGCTTGTAGAGGCTTCAGTCTGTGGTCGAGTGGCACTGAGGCAGGGAGGCATGGCAGGGGGGCATAGGAGAAGAAAGCCAGGTCATGGCACGGCAGTGGGAAGCAGAAAGACAGGGACCAATAGGAGACTCTCCTAGGTCGCATCCTCAGTGACCCACTTCCTCTAACCAGGCTTTCCCCCCATCAAATCACAGTTAGCTCTAAATCATCAGTGAACTACTCTACTGGCGAGTTTGGTGCTCCCATGATTCAATCTTCTCCAAAATGCCCCTTCTATGAGCACAGAAGAGCTTTAGGGAGACATCTAGATAAAATCTATGACAGTGACCTTGGAAAATCAGTGTTCTACATAGTGAGGCATGCTAGAGACTGACTTCAGACTACACTAACTGTAAGGATAGTTCTAAGGGCGGAATCTTGGAAATATTTGAAAGGTAACATAGAGGGATTAGATAGAAGGGTAGAAATCACTACCATCAGTATCAAATATATAAGGAGTGTCTACTTTGTTGGACAATGTAGTGGCTATCAGAAAGAATTAAAGATCAACATATTAATCCTTGACTGTCAATTTCTGATTATGGTTACTGAGCATGTTTTGTAACTGAAATATCAACTTTAGCTGACATTTATTAAGGGCTTCTACAGACCTCACATGTATTATCAAAATTTTACATATTCATCTATAAATATGTTGTTAAGCATAAAATATATTCATAGGTTATAAACATTTACACATGTAAATGTTTTACATATCTCACTTAATCTTTGCAACAACCATACAAAACAGGATCTCACTGTATTTAGAAATTTAGAAAAGAAATACATAGAAAGGAAATTGAGAAAAGAAATATGCAGAAAAGAGTTAACATGGCAGGCCTGCTGCTTTCTTTTGAGAGGTCTGCTTATATTTTTGGCCTTTGTCTGGTATCTAGAAACTTGAATTCCAAGAAGGTTATCCCTATTCCCAGGACCCTTAAGAGTGGCTCATTGTGTCTAAACTGCTTATATAAACAGCTTGATTTGTGACACAATCTGCTTTGCTGCTAAAAATCTGGAAGTTTGGTAAATGCTAGGCAGAAGTTGCCCACAAGCCTGACCACCAGTAAGAACCCCAGGATAGTTGTCCATGCTTCCTGGAGTTCAGAACATCTCTGTGGCTTACAGAAAGAGGACCCATGGGAGACTGCAACTGGGCACCCCGAGACTTTGCTCCCAGGTGCCTTTTCTTTCTGCTCAGAAAGCTTTGGGTCCTTGCGCTGTAATAAGTTATAACTATAAGAACAACCATGTGCTCAGTCCCATGCGTTCTCCTAGGAAATCACTGAACCTGGGGTGGATTTTGGGGTCCCAGATCCCTTCAAGAGAGACATTATAGTAGTCTCCTTCAAATCCAAGGATCTAAGAAAAAGGGTGATTTCTTTGGTAGGAAGAGGCAAGGACCATGTTAATATTTGAGATCTACAACCTGACTTCTCACTAACATGAAAACCTCTCCAGCACAAACATGTTTCTTCCTCCACTCAGTTCAGCCTTATCAGAGGGGAGGTGAAACTAGTTTCTGCAAGCATTGGTCTTGCAAAGGAAAAATATTATCTGAGGAAGTGATTCTCAGCATGCATCAGGGACACATGAAGGACAAAAGTCAAGAATTTGTAAATCTAACAAAAGTTTGCTGCTGTTGCTGCTGTTTAACAAATTGCACTTGCACAAGCCTGGATCTGTGAATTCACCAGCATCTTGGAGTTCATAGTAACAAAGAGACTGCACTGTATTTTGAGACAAAAGATGCTCATATCACTGGCGATCCAGAGAATTAAAGCTCACATAATAATTGATTGTATCCATAATTAAGTGAAGTTTATTTTTAAAATCATACCTTTAATCTTTATAACTTGGAAAAATTTCAAGACTTACTTCTAGGTTATAATATTTATATGTAAGGGAGAACTTGTCAAAATAAGACTAGCTCAATAAAATGCTGTTATTCATTGTTTGATATTAATTATATAATTTTTACATAAATGTCAATATATTTCATGTTCAATTTTATGGATATTTTGTGTGTGAGCTACTTAATCATTTGAACTAACAAGAGAATTTGTTCTTAAGATCAGTTGACATTGCCACTTCTAATACAAAATCTAATATAGAATTCAAACAAAGCCAATTTAAACTGAAAGACTTAAAATTGAGTTCATTTTGTTTAAAATATTAGTTGTAAATGTGTATTAAAAGGCAACTTTTGTGTCTTTTCCCTATCAACCAGCTTGGGAGAGCATGAAATTTGCCTTTGCTGCCTTAAAGAAACTGCTAAGTCCCATTTGCTCGGGCTTGGAGCCAAACCTCATGCTGACTGAATTCAGACTGATAAGCTCAGCGGTAGCCACACAGACTGCATTTGTTTCTCATGGGAGTTTCCAAAGTGGCTGTGGTGGAGTGCACCTATACTGCTCCTAGGGTGCTCTGGAGACAGCTGGTCCTTTCTAGGCTTCTACTGCACCATTCAGGTTCAAACAATTGGATGGAAAATGAGAATTTCTTTAAGGCAAAAAAAAAAAAAAGTTGGCTGGGGATATAGCTTGGTAGTGCAGTGAAAGATCATGAGCTTGATCACCAGTAGCAAAAAAAGAAAGAAGAAGAAAAAAAAGAAATGCAAAAGAAGGACTCAAGGAGAAAGTGCTCTGAGACATACTCTACAGGGTAAAGAAGGAAAAGGAAGTGCAGCAGGGTAAGCCAGTGAAAAGGCTCACAGCATCTGAGCTCAATGGCGCTCAATGGTCACTGTCTGTATATCCTTTTTCTGATGTCCAATCTAAGCTATCCCATCAAAAACCAGCTTGGCCTTGTGCCACAAGATTGGTATGAAGTGTAGGGCTTGACTTGAGCTCATGACAGAAGATTCCTATCAGGTGTAGGCCTTCACTTGATCTTGTGACTCTCCCAGGCCAAAGAACTGAAGACAGCATTCTCCGTGATTAACAGGTTTCCACAGTTAACTTGGCATACTCAGTTACCCAGATGTTTTGCCATGCTCTGAACTCCTACCTCAATCCCAGCATCTTGGGAGTCTGAGTTAAGAGATTTACTTGAGCAAGCATTTGGGGCAACATAAGAATCTCTCTCTCTCTCTCTGTCTCTGTCTCTGTCTCTCTCTCTCTCTCTCTCTGGCTCTCAACATATTCTATAAATTAAGCTGAACTCAATTTTTTTCATAGTAAAAACTGTCCCAGTAGAAGATCCCTATCTCAGAGTTGAGGTCTTATCGGGCATCTTTTCCTCAAGGACCTTAAACATTGATGTGATATAATTGATAATTTAATAGAGGTGGGGTAAAATGTTTCAGATACAGTTTTTTTTTTCTTTTTGGTTTGTAAGTGCAGAAAGTTATCTACTTTGATTATACTGCTCACATCTTGGCCCATTTCATGCTTTGAAAATTGCTTTGGGCTTTAATTCTTCCTTCTTTAATATTACCAGTCTAATTTATATCATTAAAATTAGCAAATACTAGCAATAAGGGACTTTTATCAAATTTTTTTGTCTTTTGAAGATCTTTTTATTAAAGCATTTATCTGCACTTCAATGGTTCTAGTTCTAGATGTCATTGCTTGTATCCTGAGACCATCTATGTAACTTTGTAGGTCTTAAATCTTCATCTTAACTATGAAGAATATGGTGACTGATTTCATATTAATTTAAGTGGGTTACAGGGGGTGTAGATATTTAGTCAAAACATTATTTTTGCTGTTCATATGATGATACATTTGGATGGAATTAACACTTAAATAAGCTGACCAAATCAAGCAGATTATCTTCCATCATGTGAGTGGAGGCCCTAACCAACTGACTGAAGGCCTGAATGAAACAGAAGGGTGATCCTCTCCTTAGCTAAAGAAAATTTTTCTTCTAATTGGAACACTAGCTATTCCTACCTGTATGATAGCTCTCAATCACAAACATCAATTATTCCCAATTCTAGAATTTTCTGTCCTTATGACTAGAACTAGGACAATATTTCTACAGATTTTGGATGATATAAATGTGAGTCCATCCTGTATAAATATGAGTCAAGTCCTTTTAATCAATCTGCATAGATAAATAGAGATGACATGGATATAGATAGAAAGATAGATAGATAGATAGATAGATAGATAGATAGATGTTGATACATAGGCACACCCTACTGGTTCTGTATCTCTAGAGAACCTTGACCAATACAAGGAGTTTTAGTCTAGGTTGAAGGAAACCAGTCTTCCCCAGTCAGGAACCTACGCAGGCACCACTTGAAGGGAACCAGCCTACTCTGGTCAAGTCTTTGCTTGGACACCAATGGTAGGAACCCAGTCCCGACAGTTTGTTCCCTGACCCAGGGGCAAACAAGAATGCATGACTAAAAGACATAGAATTAGTTTAAAATGCAAAGCCTGGGGACTCTTTCTTCTAGTAGGCAGAAAGCCAGAACATCCGGCTCATCTTGCTTTTATTCACTGAGACACAGGTACAAGCAAATACAATAGCAGAAAATGCATCTGCCTCCAATTAGCTATCATCCATGTTTGGGTAAAAACTGGATTTCAGGGTGTTAATGTTTTCTGCAATGTGCCATCACGCCGGCATACTGCCCTTCACCTTTGTGCTCACAGAGGAAGTCAATTAGGCCTCAATTCTCATTATCTTGTCTTCTACACTAAGTGATCCAAAATCCTTGAAATAGGTGATTCTGAAAAATGCTGACCAGATATGAATGTATAAGTTGTGTTTTCAAAAGCCCTTCTGGTTATGGCATTCTATTTTATACTGATATTCAATAATTCAGTGTATGTCTGATACAACTTCAGTTAGGAGAAACCAAAAATTACTTGGAAAAGACATACTTTACAATGAGTAGAAAAATATGTCAAATGGTTGAAAATAAGAGTATCACTAGATGCGTTCACTATTTCTTTCACTGTTTTTATCAATTCTTCTTTTACCTGGGCAAGTATTTCGGGTTTGAATTTCTCCATAGCTTTCCCTAATTGCATATTTATTTCATTTGATATCATTTCAGACATTTCAGGTGTATGGCTTCTTTTTTCTTCTATGTACACAGCTTCTAAGCTTTCTTGGGGAGGGCTAGGGCTTTGAGCCTGCCTTTTGGTCTTGCCTTTTGTCATTTTTCTGTATTTCCTTACTTTGAGTGGTGTTCCAAAGCTTTCTCTGCTTATGTGGCAAATT
>PVJX010013443.1:0-47449 GCA_004027295.1 Dolichotis patagonum | reverse complement strand
TATCACCATACACTAAACTAAAATCTAAATGGATCAAAGATCTAAATATTAAAACAGAAACACTAAAACTGCTGGAAGACAAAGTAGGTAAAAACCTCAAAGATATAGGGGTCGGAAGAGAATTCATGAACAAGAACCAAAGTACACGGGAAGTACTTCCCAGAATCAATAACTGGGACCACATCTTATTAAAGAGTTTCTGCATGTCAAAAGAGGTTTCCAGCAGAGTGAAAAGAAAACCCACAAATTGGGAAAACACCTTCATGGACAGCGCCTCAGACAAAGGACTTTTGTGTAGAATTAAAAAAAATCAGACCTTCGAAATTCAAAGACCCAATCCAAAAATGGGCATCTGAAATGAATACACAGTTCTCAGATGAAGAAATATGAATGGCACATAAATACATGAAAAAATGTTCATCATCATTAGTCATGAGAGAAATGCAAATTAAAACCACACTGAGATTCCATCTCACTCCAGAAAGAATGGCCAAGATAGAAAACACTACCAACAACAAGTGTTGGAGAGGCTGTGGGGAAAAAGGAACTCTTCAGCACTGTTGGTGGAATTGTAGACTGGTGCAATCAATGTGGAGGTCCGTCTGGAGATTTCTCAAAAAGCTGGGTATGGAGGTCCCATTTGACCCAGCTATTCTGCTTCTAGGCATATTACCAGAAGAACTGAAAATATCATACCACAGTGATATATGTGCACCCATGTTGATAGCAGCACAATTTGTAATAGCCAGATCTTGGAAACAACCTAAGTGCCCATCAACTGAGGAATGGATAAAAAGTTGTGGCATTGTTATACAGTGGAGTACTACTAAGCTCTAGAGAATGATCACATCGAGATATTTATAAATAAATGGACACGACTTGAGACCATTCTCTTAAGTGAAATAAACCAAACTCACAAGGGTAAATACCATATAATCCCCCTAATATGAGATTTGATAAGAGTATATAAGACTTTATGGTAAGCATGAAGCCCCATCTCATAGCTTAGAAGTCTTTCAAATTTTTAAATCATCAGTTGGAATGGTGTTATTGTGTTTTGTTTGAGTATATTTTACTTGATGATATGAATAGCTGTTTTGAAGAAAACAAAACATTATGATAGCAATTGCTGATTTAATATCATCCTTCTTAGAAGTCCTACCATGCTTTTTTTGTTCTATTACCGTTGCTTCTATCTACCACTTTGTGTCTTATTGGAATTTGAATATGTGTGATAGTTCAAACAATTTTTTTCTTTTTTATCAAAAATGAGATATTATAATACCCATTGATCATTTTCTGTTATTTGATTCAGAAAGCCTTGTAATTCTTTCACTATATGCATGGCTTTATACTATTGTGTTATGTTTGATATTATTGTAATTGAAACTATGCAACTATAGCAGAGTAAGAGATATGGTCTTAGATACTGTTGATGTCCAGTTGACTTAATGTAAAGTACTGTGTTGCCTATGTTGTCCTGTTCTGATCTGCTCTGTACTGCCCCCTTTTGTTTTATTCTCTTTTAAATAAAAAAAAAGACAAATGAGGCCTATAGAACTCTAGTTATCCATAACCAAAATAAATCTACACTCAGACATATAATAATCAAGATCTCAGAAATTCAGCACAAGAAAAGATTATTTATAATCTATTAGAGAAAAAAAGTGATCACCTACAAAGATAAAGCTATCAATGTCATAGTGGATTTCTCAAGATAAAATTTCAAGTCAAAAGGAGCTCAGAGTAACATATTTGAAATCCTGAAAAAAGACAATTTCCAAACCAGATTGTTGTACCACACAAACCTATCTTGGCAAAATTAATAGAGAAATGATATTTCCATAATGAAGAATAACTGAAGAAATTTATGACCACCAAAGCAACCCTATGAAGAGTACTGAAAGGTATTTTAGAAAGAAATAAAAATGATCGTGATTCCAAGACCATCAACAGAATGAAACCTCCCAACAGGGTAAGCAGTTAAACAGAGAACAAAAATAAGGAACCAAGAGCAGAGAGACAACTTGAAAATGATAATCCAATACATATGTTATAACCATCAGTGTAAATGACCTCAATTCATTGATCAAAAGAAATGGACCAGCAGATTGAATCAAGAAACGAAATTCAAAAATATGATGTATATAAGCAACACATTTAAATCAAAAGTTAATTCACAGACTGAAAGTTAAAGGACAGAAAACAATAATCCATGTGGTAGGAACCCAGCAAAAAACACAGGAATCTATTTTATGTGTAAGCAGGTGAAATTCAAACCAAGAATGATCTAAAGGAATAAAGAAGGTCACTACATACCTACTAGAGGAAAATTTTTAAGAGCAAAAGAAAGCAATAATAAACATATATGCACAAAATACAAGAGCATCCAACTATATAAGATGAAAATTAATATCTATGAAAAATCAAATAAGTGATAACACAATTATCACAGTGGTGACCCATCATCACAAAGATAGATCAACTAGACAAAAAAAATCAACAAAGAAATAATGTAAGTGAACCAACTCTGAGCATATGGCCTTAATAAATGTTTACAGTGTTCAAGACATCAGAATGCACAGTCTTCTTACTGTACATGGGACATTCTCTAAAATATACCATATACTAACCCATAGACCATGCTTAAGTAAATGCAAAGGAGTTGAAATTATCCCATGTATATTATCTAACTATAGTGGAATTAAACTGGAAATTAATGGCAAAAGAAAGTTCAAGAAAGCCATGAACATATGGAAATAAAATAACACCCTCTTGAACAATCAAAGGTCACAGACAAAATTAAAGAAGAGAAAATACAATATGTACAATTGAATGAAAATGCAAATACAACTCTCTCAAACCTGTGATATGCAGTGCAAGAAGTCCTCAGAGGGAAATTCATGGCAGTGAATTCTCATATCAGGAAAATGGAATGAACAAAAAACAACCTAATGAAGTACTTCAATCTACTAAAAAGGGAGAGAAATTCATGGCCAAACCTCAAAAAGGGAGGAAATTATAAAAGTCAGAGAGACAATTAATGCACTTGACACTAAGAATATAATACAAAGAATTGATGAATCAAAGAGTTCGTTCTTGAAAGAATAAATAAAACTGATGAACTCCTAGCCTACCATTTCTTAAAAGGAAAAGAATTCAAATACACATAAAAAGAAATGAAAAGGCTGAAATCACTACAGATCTGGTAAAAATTCAGATCATTAATACCTACCTTGAAAATCTATACTTTTGTAGGATGAAAATCACATAATAAATGGACAAATTCTTGTAAACATATAAGCTACCAAAACTGGATCAAGGATATATAAAAATTCTGAATAGCACAATACCAGGTAATGAAATTGAAAATAACATTAAAAATTTACCAACAATGAAAAGCCTAGGTTCTGATGGATTCACAGCTGACTTATACAAGAAGTTTAGATAAGTTTTAATACCAATACTACTCAAACTCTTTAATGATATTGAAATGGATGCAATTCCCTCTAACTCATTCCTGGAAGCAAGTATTACTCTGATACCAAAACAAGAGAAAGACCCAACCAAAAAAGAGGACTACAGGCCAACCTCCCTAGTGAACATAGGTGCAAAAATCCTCAATAAAATACTAGCAAAAAATTTAGGAAAACATCAAGAAGGGTATATGTTATGACCAAGTGAGATTCATCCTAGGGATGTAGGGTTGGTTTAATATATGCAAATTGATAAATGTAATATATCACATCAACTGAGCAAAAGACAAAAAAGTGATCATCTCAATAGATGAAGAAAAAAGCTTTTGATAAAGTCCAGTGCTCATTAATGATAAAAACCCTCCAGAAAATTATAATAGTCTGTACCTCAATCTGATAAAAGTCATATATGACAAACCAACAATGAACATCATGCTAAATGGACAAAAACTGAAATCTGTGAACCTAAAATTAAGAACAAAAGAAAGACATTCAGTATCATCACTTCTATTTAATATAGTTCTAGAAATCTTATCCAGAACAAGAGAGAAAAATAAAAGGCATAAAGATAGGAAAGGAAGAAGTTAAATTATCATTATTGACAGATGACATGATACTCTACATTGAAGACCTCAAAAATTCTGCAAAAGACTTCTAGACTTAAAACCAAATTCAGTAGTGTATCTGCATACATGAGCACTCAGAAATCATTATCATTCCTGTACAAAAACAACAATCTTACTTAAAGAGAAATTAGGGAAATCATACTCTTCTCAAAAGCATTCAAAAATTGAAATACTTAGGAATAAATCTAACAAAGGAAGTAAAAATATTTATACATTGAAAATTATAGTACTCCATAAAAGAGATCAAAGAAGATTTCAGAAAATGGAAAGGTATGTCTTGCACATGGATAGGAAGAATCAACATTGTGAAATGAACATACATTCAAATGTATTATACAGCTTTAATGTAATCCTTATCAAGATACCATTAACATATTTTACAAAAGGAAAATATTCTTTAAATTCATCTGGAAACAGAAGATACCTAGACTAGCAAAGGCAATTCGAGCAACAAAGCAAGTCTGGAGGAATCATAACTGCAGACTTGAAATTATACTACAATGCTACTGTAATAAAATTAACATGGTACTTAGAAAAAGAGCTAAGGATCATTAGAACAGAGTAGAAGATGCAGACACAGCTAAAAACCCACTCAGCTACCTTATCTTGAGAATGGAACAAAACATTTTCACTGCAGGAATGATAGTCTCTTTAATAAATGGTACTTGAAAAACTGGCTTTCCACATGCTAAAAGTCAAAATGTATCAAATATTTAAATATTAAAACAGAAATAAAATATACTATGAGGAAAAGTAGGTATAAATAGCAAAGGTATATATAGCAGTGGGAAGAAATTTAATGAACAAAATGCAAACTGCATGGAAAGTATTTCAAAGAATCAACAACTGGAATTTCATCTCATTAAAATGTTTTTGCACATCAAAAGAAATCACCAACATAGTGAAAAGACCACTCACATAATACAAAAATAATTTTAACTAACTGTCCCCCAGACAAAAGATTTCTATCTAGAATATGAAAAGAATGGAAAAAATTAAGCTCCATAAATTCAAAGACCCATTCTAAAAATGGGCATTAGAGATTAATATGCACTTCTCAGAGGAAGAAATATAGATGGCAAATAAATATATGATAAAATGTTCAATATCACTGATTATTCAAGAAATGCAAATTGAAACCACACTGTGATTCCATCTCAAAGCCAGAAAAATGGCTATCATCAAGAAATCCACCAATAGCAAATGCTTGAGGTGCTATGGGAGAAAAGTAATCTTTATCCAATGTTAGTGGGAGTGTGGACTGGTGCAACCACTGTGGAAATCAGTGAGGATATTCCACAAAAAACCAGAATTGGAAATGCCATTTGATCCAACTATTCCACCTCTGGGTATTTTCCCATGAAAACTGGAAACTTCACACCACGGTGATACATTTGTATCCATGTTTATAGCAGTACAATTTGTAATAGCTAAATCTTGGAAACAACCCAAATGCCAATTAATCACAGAATGGATAAAAAGGTGTTGTAGTTTTATACAAGGTAGTACAACTCAAGTATAAAGAAGGATAAACTTGAAGCTTTTATAGGTAAGTGGTTGCAATTTGAGACCACATTCATAGGTGATATAAATCAGACTCACATGTGTAAATATTGTGTGGTCTCCATAGTGCAAAAACTGAAAGAGTAATTAAAATCCAAAATGTAAAACAGATATTGTGAAACTGAAAGTTGAAGAAACTGCTCAAAAGGAAAGAACACTGGAATGGTGAAAGGAGAAAAGAAAGAAGGGAAAAGACTAGATATACATATATATGTATAATTATACTACTAAATTAATCTCTGTTAGCTCATCAAAAATAACAGTCTGTGCTCTCAGTGTTTGATCATCTTGTCACACTTATATCTTGTAATGTGTGCAACTACTTCGAAGATAACCATTGTTAATCTCCTATTATTTGTTTTGAAATTCTGTATCATTGCTTTTATTTTCTCTTTTTAAAATTAAAGTAAAGTAAGCACTACAATTTTAAAAATTATTTATTTGGTTCTGTAATTGATGTATGTACATGATATTATTCAGAAAAATGAAGAGAACAGTTCTATGTACATATAGACAAGCACGGTAAGACACAGTTTTCTAAGGAAGTACATCACTGTGTGAATGTGGAATACTTACCCGTGATGCCAAGTTGAATGAGAAATCTCCAGATGGTTGATTTAGCAGAGTTCTGGGTGTGTCTGGACGATAAACTTACTAAAGAGGGAAAAATCACCCTGGGAACAGGTCTGTATTCTAGATGGAGTAACAAGGGCAAGAAGGAAGTCTCTTTCCGCTTTGCTACTTTGGAGGAGCTGCAGTCCTCACCGTCACTTTCAGATGTTCCTCTCCAGATTTCCTATGCAGATTTTTCTTCCTTCTAGTGGATGCTGAATATGGTTTCACACAGGACTCTGCAGTGAGCTCAAGGCCTTTGCTTTTGACTAGATCCCTCAGCTGGTCAGTGCATTGAAGACCCTTTTGCAGTGTTCCACCCCTGGGTCTGCAGGTGGCCACTGTAAGCCTACCTGGTAAATGCTTTGTATTTTACCTGTATATGTATTATATCATACATGTAATACATCATATATGTACTATATCATGCATCTATATGTGTGTGTGTGTGTGTGTGTGTATTTCCTCAGTAAAACTGATACAGCACACTTTATTAAGTGGAATAGAGTGACTTTTGTTACTAAAGCAGAATAAATGTTTTTTCAAAATAAGAAAGAATAAAAGTGTAGGGCAAATAATTGATGGGTTTATAAGAAGGAAGTGTAAGAATATGGGCCTTGTGAAAAGGATATTTGTGTGATCAAAATGGCTCAGGACAAAAGGAAATTATTTTATATTCCAAAAATTGAGCATTGGGGCTGGGGATTTAGCTCAGTGGCCTAAGTGTCTGCCTGGCAAGTATGAGGTCGTGAGTTCGATCCCTGGTACCAAAAAAAAAAAAAAACTACAAAAATTGAGCATTAATACACGAATGCCTTGATTTAAAACAAGAACATTTTTTTGAGTACTGGTGTACTGCCAGCGAGTACTTTTAAAGTGGTCTCCTTATATATTTAGGTAATTGACCTATGCAACAGTGACTATGTTTTGTCAGGATAATTTCCTGTGGTTCCTATCATCTTTATGAAATTGCTGCTCACATGCAAAATCTGAGTCATCTCGTTTAAAAGAGTCAAGGGTTTTCTATGCTTGCATAACTTTCTGTATTTTACTTTGAAGTCTTTAAATTATCCATGGTTAAGTAAATAACTTCTGGCCACAGCAGTGTTGTGTTTTTAACTTTAAGCTTTTGTGAGTCCACGCTTGTGATACATAATGATTCCACTCCTGTGGGAGCAGAGCACACACACAACACATCTTCCTTCTTCCTTCTCCCTGTCCCCTCATCTCCCTCCCCTCTCCCTGCACCTACTGGCCCCATTCACCTTGGCAAAACATTTACCTCCTTATTTATTTATTTATTTATTTAGGTTATAGAGATTGAATTCACGACTTCATAAGTGCTTGGCAGGCAAGCACTTATGGCGCTGAGCCCATATCTCTATCCCCATATCTCTAGCCCCAATCTCCTTATTTATTTGTTACTTATGTTATCTTTTATTTTGCTTTTTATTTATTTCTGGGTTTCTTTCAAAAGAGATAGACTGCAATATTTAAGGTGTATGTCTGATTTATTTCACTTAATATTATAGTCTCATGGTGCATACATTTTTCTACTAATGGATAACGTTTACCCATCATTATGGCAGAGTAGCTGAAGTAACTCAGGCATCAGAAGAGGATGGACCACGTGCAGATCTTCCCCAGGCTGTGAACTGTGGATGGCAGGAGGTCCATGGTGCCAAGTATTACTTGCTTCTGTGAGGACCAGAAGTACAGGGAGCTTGATGTGCCTGCTCTCCCAGTGCTGGGCTGGCAGTAAATGGAAGCCAGCCTCTCGATCCTAATGCTCTCACCAACAAGGCTTCCAGGTGAGAAAGGAGGAAAATCTAGATCCAGGTTTGAGACACAATATCACCACCATGTGAATGTCAGCTGCAGTGCTGCATGTTTGGTTCTTAGAAGTCAGAAGAATAACTCTTTGTTTTTTTTGTGAATTACCTTTTATGTGCCTTTTGAGGAAAAATGTGCACCACACAGTACAAGCATTTTCTTCTGATCTCCAGGGAAATTCTAGTAGAAGTGATCATTTCATTTTTCTTCACACTACACTCGGATTTGTTGTTGTTTCTTATCCACAAAATTTGAATGTATCAACCATGGTCTGCATCTTTTCATCCAGAGCACAGAAAGAAAACAACTTCCAAACTACAGTGTTTTGAAGGTCAATTGTTTTGTGCCTTCATTTTCATTGAATGAAAAAAGGGTTTTAGAAGTCTCAGAAGACGTGGTTGGTGAGGGTCTCAGTGGTAGTGTCTCCACTGTGCTTCTAGTTCTTAGTTGTCCCCCTGTTAACCACTTTGTCACGGACCCTAGCCTGAGTGCATGAGCGAGAGCACTGAGTGTGGTGCAGGCAGCAAGATCTTCTCAGAGGACAACTCGATGCTTCTCAAGATGGGTCAGATCCAGCACCTGCAGTTCCCTCAGCAGTACAGGCTTCTGTTATGGTGGAACACACGAAGCATGGCCCATACCCTGTGATGCCCTTCATGCTTCTAACTCGGTGTCCTTCCAAATATCTTCCAAACCATCTGGCAATGTAGAGCAGATGCCTAGCATTTCAGGAAATGTGCATAAAATAGAGAAAAAACTAAGCAAGACCTTTGACACAAAATTTGTACTTCACCACACAAAGTGCACACAGAAATAAAGAACTAAAAACAGATGATCCACAGGTGTAGATACCAATTAAAAAACATATCTCAGACATAAATTGAACTACTTTCAAAGAATTGTTGATTTTTTTTTTAATCAAACCCTTGACTGGGAATTTAGAATATCTGTCGAACACTCTTTTCAAAGCAGTGTTAATCTCCCTGTTGCGTAGACAGTAGATGATGGGGTTTAGGAATGGGGGCACCATGGTGTAGAACATGGCAGTCAGCAGATTCTTCAGGGATGGTTTCTTTGGAATGGGACCTAAGACAGCTACTGCCACAGAAATGAAAAACATCAGGAGAATGGCCAGCTGTGGGGTGCAGGTGGATATGGCTTTGTTACGTGCTTCCACTGAATGAATCTTTAGCACAGTTGAAAATATATTAATGTATGAAATAAATATAAAGGCATTACATGATAAGACAAGGCAAACACATACCACAATGATCACAAATTCAGAAAACTGGACCTCTGAGGATGATATACTCCAAATTTGAGGAATATCACAGAAATACTGCTGGATCACATTGGTCCTGATGAAGGGAAGCCTGAAGAGAGTTGCTGTGTGGATTGCAGAGTAGACCAGGCCAGAAGCCCATGAACCAGCTGTGGCCTGGTAGCACAGCCTCGGGGTGATGATGAGCCCGTAGTGCAGAGGACGGCAAATGGCCATGTAGCGGTCATAGGACATGACCACCAGGAACGCAATCTCCACTGCTCCTAAAAGGATATTCAGAAAAACCTGTGCAGCACACTCTGTCAGGGAGATCGTGTTACTGCTCATCATGGAATTCACTATGGCCTTGGGAACAATAGCCGAGATGCTGCCGAGGTCTATGAGGGCCACATTGCTTATGAAAAAGTACATAGGAGAGTGCAGATGTGTGTCTGTCATGATGAGAGTGACAGTCATGAGATTCCCTGTCAATGCTCCCAGGTAAATCAGTAAGAACAGCACACCTTGCAGAAGCTGGAGCTCCCGGGAGCCTGTGACATCCATGAGGAGAAATTCTGTGAAGAAGGTGAGGTTGTCCATGTCAGCCAGCCTGCTGTGGTCTCCACAGAGATGAAGTTACAGTGAAAAATGATGTAATGAGAAGAATCTGGACCTTTCATTAGAAGTACAGCATGGTTTCTAATAGGAACTCAGAAAGAGTAAATGATATAATTATCTTGAAATGCAGTAAATGTACATTCTCCCATTTCAATTTCCTTACCCAAACTGCTGATCCATATTCTGCTAATTTCTACAATCATAAAATGGAGAATTAAGCAATCAAGCACTTAAAGTGCAATCAATTCCCACAATCCTTTACTTATTCAGTATATTTAAGAGTTTTATCATTCTGAGGGACACATCAAGAGTTTTTCCCATTTTCTTCAGTTTTACATGCATATTCTATGAGAGCTTCTGCAACAATCCTTGGTGTTGGGAATCCCGTCTGTTCTTCATTCTCTACTTCCAAGGGTGGAGCATGCATTGGAACTGTGGCTTTCTGTGACTGAATACCCTCATAAGTTTTTCCCTAGCAGATCTAATGCACAACCCTGAGCTTTGTTTGACAGTGAGTTTCATCTGAATGACACCAGACAGGTCACTCTATATCATTCTCTCACTCCAGGAGTTCTTCTAGTCCTGAGTGTGAGTTCTTTTTTTGCCCTTTGCACTGTCATGTGCAAGATATTATTACTTTTGGGATGTAAAAATTCTGTTTTCCTATCAACAATATATAGACTATTCCCATCTTGCACTACTTTGCCTGTGTATTTTGTAAACAAGTTAACAAAAAACCTTATTGAAATAGTCTTCCTGAAAGAAACCGTCTCTTGGGAATGGAATCTAACACTTAATTAGATGCAAATTTTCTAACCAGACCTCTCCTTTTCTTGCTTTCATATCTTTTGCTAAAATCTCATTCTTCTTAAATCATTGTTTTAAATTTGTTTATTTACCTGTGCTTGTTCTGAAGAATTTGAATCATAAATGATCTGTTTACAAACTGTCTTTTCAGTATTCAAATTAGTGACCCAGACAGATCTAATGTCAATATTATTTTTTCCAGTGTTTAAAAACAGAATTGAGGGATTATAATACTTAAAATATTTTCATTGACATTTGTAATAAAAGAAATTACAGTTCTGTATTTTATGTACCTGATAATAATGACTTACTTACAGCACTACATTCATGTGGGTTTTCAATGCCAAAATATTCTATGGCAATTTTTTTGCCTGCTAATTCTCTGAATTACATGTGGTTTCTTCTATTGGCCTTATTGCTCTGAGAAGAGAAAATCCTTTGAGCACAGATCAATCTCCAATCCACAGCTCACTGATGAGAGTGAGGCTGCTACATGGTGTCAATTACTGCTGCAAACCACACTGTGGCAATTATTAATTCCTTTATTGAAATGACAGGTAGGGGTCATTGGAACCCTGGCTCCCTATATCCATCTCTTCTTATTACATGTCCTTCCTCCTCAGTGCAAACACATGCTCAAGTTTCCCTGAGCTGAATTCACCTCACCTCTCTGTCCTGCACACTGCATCCTGATCCTGTGCACAAGAGAAAATACAGGGATTTTTCTCCCTTCGTCATTTTCTCAGTGACATGTTGAAATTCCTTGGTCTACAATTTAATTTAATTTAATTTAATTTTTATGGGCATTTATTATTTTTTTTAAATTTTATTTAAATAGAAAACAAAACAAAACAGAAAAAAGGGTAGTAACAACATAGAATTACAAGGAAAAAAAGAAAATAATAAAAAACACTAAGAAATCACTACTTGATAAATTACATTCTGTCATCTTGGAAATAGCTGTTCAAGTTACAAAAGTAAAACATACAAAGTAGACATTCAAACCGTGAGACAATTTTAAAATGTGGACAATAGACTGAGTATGATTGCTAATTCCCCATCAATTGTAAAATAGGTGACATATAATAATATGTCTAAAAATCAGCATTATGATTTTATATAATATGAAATTATTATACAAATTTATCATAATTTTTCATACTAGACATCTCCACATTTTTTCCTCTAATGAAAGACTATGTGACTATGTTTGTTTACATGGTCTTATTTCAATGAAATCCCCTCATAAATTTCATTAGCTTATAGATTTATTAATTACTATTTTGAGAATGACTATATTAGACATCTCAAATTTTTTTGTTAATGAATGACTATGTTTGCTTACATGGTTTTCTTTTCTCTTTCTTTCTTTCTTTCTTTCTTTCTTTCTTTCTTTCTTTCTTGGTACCGGGGTTTGAACTCATGGCCTCACATTTGCCAAGCAGGCACTTACACTGCTGAGCTAAACCCCTGGGCCATATGGTTTTATTTTCATAAAATCCCCTCAGAAATTTCATTAGCTTATAAATTTTTAATTATCCCTTTGAGTCCAGATGAAGAAAATATTCAATTCAGATGTCCTGATGCTTTATTCCAGCTTTGGACCTGGGCCACATATGAAACACAGCACCCAAGAGAACATTTGAAGAAGAAATGACCTAAAATAAACACTAGAAACTGAAGCAGTCTGTATATTCTATAAGCACACATATATTATGTAAAAAAGAAATAGTTATGTCATCTTCAGATTTTGAAGTATGTATTTCACAGGTGCTGGTGTGTGACTTATGCATTAATATTGTTGATAGAAACACATAAATTAACATGTACAAAATTACCTGAGCAGTGAAGCTACTGACAAGAGTGTTGCTTTTGCTCAGTGTTAAGAACTAGCAAGATTCTTGCTTCTGCTTCTTTCTTTAGTGAGTAGAAAGCAAACTCACTCCTCAGAGAGATGCCAGTGTGAACCATGTGTGCAGCCTTGCTTCTGAAATACCTGTGATCCTGCTGAGTCTTCATTAAGGATGTGTGGGGGTCACACTTCTGATGAGCTCTGGGGACCTGGTGACCTCAGCCTCCATGGAGCCCCACTTTCCTCCAGCCTCTAATTGGCCAGGATTCTTTGGCCACACCATTGAGACTAATTAAATTTCCAAGAAAGTTTTTAAGGAAGTAGTTTATGTATGTGATAGTTTATAAAAAGAAAATGTTTTATGTATCATTGGAAATTCAATGAATTTTCTTCAGAACTGATTATAAAATTAATTTACCTACATTACAGTAAACCCCTTAAATTCTGCCTTTGCACAGTCAGTGTGCTTTGACTGGAAGTGGGGTGTCATCCTGTATGTGGGTGGTATCCAGAAAACCAATACAAGATGCTGCAAAACACGCATGGCACATACTGGGCTAAACAGTTAAAATAAGAGGATGAAATCTTCATTCATAAGGCTTTAGTTTTCAACCTTCTATTATTTTTTTAAAAATCATATGCTGTTTTGTGTCACTATGGAATGAATGGAGAATACCAGTATTATTGTATTAAATTATGATTATAACTCTCCTTGCCCTTTCCAGCCCTATGTCAATGCAAGGCATTGTTTTTTTTACTTGTTCAACCAAATCTACAGAAAACACTGGCATGGAGATCTCTCCTCAGAAATAGTTGTGTTATGTGTCTTGGGCTCAGAAATAGTTGTCTTATGCATCTTGGACTCTGCCACTGAGGGCTGTACCAAAGAACATTGGAGCATCTCAGGAAATTGTTCCTGTTTCCTGGCCATGGGCCAGCAGAGCTGTGAGTGCTGAGTGGGAGCAGTACAAAAAAAACCAATGACATGAGTGCCCTCAGCAATTCTCTGGTCTCAATCGGGCACAGCCTGTCTGCGATCTCCCTGATCTTGTAAATGTCAGAGAACATCTCATCATGGCTGATGAGGTCCCAATAGATAATCATGATGGTGGTAGAAGGGAGATGGCGCTTAGCAGGAGCCAAGAGCTAATAGCGAGCGTGAGAGTGGTGCAGCCCAAGCAACACTTGGCAAGAGAGGGGAGCAGGAGAAAAAGTTCCTGGTCCTGAAGACCTGGTTTATATCCACCCAACTTCAAGCAACCCATGCCTGCCCTAAGGCTAATCTCATTTGGCATCTCTGATATAACTCACCACTCTCTCCCTGCACGAGACAATCCTGTGTACTTTGGACAGTTTAGAGATTAATGGAACTAGTTACTAACACCAATTTTAGGCTCATAGCAGAATTGAAAGGAAAGTACAGCTGCCATTAGAAGGTTTGCTTGCTGTGGGAAGCCAGTATGAGCAGGAACACAGCCAAGTAGGTCTGTATGGCTGCAGGCCACAACTTGAGACCCTTCCTTCTTTTAAGCAGCCATCACCCACTGGGAAAAAAATCATACCCTTGTGTGTCTGCCACCATTGTAAGAGTCCTGGTGTAGACACCCAGACTGACAAAATCAGCTCCACCACCATAAACCCCTGGCCATAAGGGGAGCCCTAGTGTAGCTGCATGGATCTGGAGAATTCCACCCACTCCCTGTTACCTTCCTGTAAACCTGGGGTCAGAGAAACCCAGGTGCTTGTTCCATTTCTCTACATTGTGGAAGGGATGCCAGTGTGGGAAGTGCCTGGGACCCCACAATCAGTTTGTTGAGAGAAACCCAGAAGAATAGTAAGATGAAAGAGCAAAAGGCAATCTCAGACCTCCAGCCCACAGAGAACAAGTCTGGTAGACACAGACATGGAAGAAAATGTAAGTCACCTGAAATTCCCAAGAGGATAGTGACTGAAGTAAAGAAACAACTTCATGAGACTGTAAAAGAAATCAAATCAGAAATAAAGTCTCAGGTAAAAGAAATCACAAACATAATGAAAGGATTGCTCAGCATATCTAAAGAACACAGATACAAAAAAAAGGAGCATAGGAAAATGACGGAAACCTTGAGTGAGCAATATAGAAAGGAATTACAATGTATGAGACAGATGCAAAGAGATATCCAGGAAATTAAAAAGTTGATCAAAAGCTGGCAAAATGCTTCAAAGAAACTGAAGATAGACATTTAGACCTTGAAGACAGGATTGAAGCTAGTGATGGTGAAAGAAAAATGTCTTAAAAATAACCACGAAATAGGAAATAACAATTCAAGGGCTGCAAGATGAATGCAAAGAGAAGTATTTTAAGAGTTATAGATATTAATGAAGAAATAGAAGCCTACACAAATGAAATAAAAATGGGCATTTTGGATGAATATATACTTCTAAAATGAAGAAATATAAAAAGCAAATAAATATATGAAAAAACCTTCAACATCATTGGTCACTTGAGAAATGCAAACTAAAACAACACTGAGATTCCATCTTACCCCAGAAAGAATGGCTATCATCTAGAAATTAATCAATAACAAATTCTGGTGGGGAAAAAGGACCTCTTCTCCATTGTTGGTGCAAGTGTAGACTGGTAAACCACTGTGGAAGTCAGTATGGAGATTCCTCAAAAAACAAGATTAGAAGTCCCATTGGACTTAGTTATTACCCTTCTGGGTATTTTCTCAGAAGAATTAAAAATAGCATAGCACAGCTTTATATGTGCACCCATGTTTGTAGCATCACAATTTGTAATAGATCTTGGAAACAACCCAGATGCTCATCAACCAAAGAACAGATAAAAAAGATGTGATTTAAAAAAATTGCAATGGAGTACTACTCAGTCATAAAGAAGGACAAACTGGGGACTTTTATAAGTAAATGAATGCAACTCAGGACCATACTCCAATGAAATAAATCAGACCCATTTGTGTGAAAATCATATTGTTTCCCTAGTGTGAGAGCCTAAACAAGTACGTAAGATCTGAAATGTACAATAGTTATTGTGAATTGGGGAAAAACTATTCAAAAGAAAAGACAAACTGTGATGGGGGACAGGGAAAGGAAGAAAGGGAAAAACAAAAAAAATGTATAAACAAGATAGTTAAGCCAGCTTCTTTTTGTTCCTTGAAAAGAATGTTTTGTGCTAATATTTTTTAGACAAGATATCATGTCTATGTCCTGTACTCTGAATAAACTATTACAAAGACAACAGCTGCTGATTTAATATAGTCTTGCTTTGAAGTCCTACCATTCTTTTATTCTTCTATTACCATTGGTTCTATCATGTTGTATCTTATTGGGATTTTATTATAAGTGATAGTATAAACAAATTTTATGGAACATGAGATATTATAGTAGCCATTGATCATTTTCTGTTATTCATTTCAGAATACCTTTTAATTCTTTCATTCATTTGAATGGTTTTATAATATTTTGTTATGTTTGATATTATTGTATTTGAAACCATGTTCAACTACTACAAAAAAAGAGACATTATCGTAGCTACTGTTAATATCTGGTTGTCTTGTTGTAAAGTGCTGTGTTGCTTATGTTGTTCTGTTCTGATGTGCATTGTTCTGTCCCCTTTTGTTTTATTCTCTTTAAAATAAAAAAATACACAAAGTATCAAATATTGTAACTGTCTAATTGACCTGTTTTGAAACTCTATTTCATTATCTTTTTACTCTTTAAAATAAAATTTAAAAAAAGAAGGTTTGGTTGTTGTAGTGACTGGTGCCATTATAAGGACACCATGTAGTCTGAACAGGAAGCAGAAGAAAGATGTCTTCCATGCACTGTAGAAGTTGGCAACACTCATTTATTGTTGGTTGCACTGTGCTAAGTATAAACTTTTCAGTTGAGAGTTGAGCCTCTGGGCCTCTGCTGAAGAAGGGCTGCCTAGGGCATTGGTTCCCTAGGTTTTATTTCTTGGTGCTCAGTGATCCTGGTGGTACATGGCTCCTGCAGCCATGATCCAGTGTCCTGGCTACTGCTCAAGCTGGTGATAGGCCATGGTGTTACCCATGTGATTCTGGTTGTGTGGGATGCAGGATGCAAGATTATGGGGCCAGAGGAGGCTTCTAGCAAGAGCTCAGGCAAGAAAACTCTAAGAGTGGATGGATGAAGCTGTGGGATTGAAGTCAAATGTGGAACAGAGACCACAGGACATCAGAGAGGCCAGGAACCTAAATATCTGCCAGGGAAAGCTGTCAGGAGCAAGCAGCACCAGCCTGAATGAGAGGCTGTGTGAGCTGCAATCGACGAAGTCAGGGGGCTTGGCTTGCCCCAGCCTGCTGGGACTCACTAAGACCATGTGTGCTGAATACCAAAATTGTAATAAAGAAGGATAAACCTAAGTCATTCAAAGGGAGGTGAATGTGCCTTGAGTTAAATGTTAAGGGAGATGCATCAAATTCACAGCTTGAATATCACATGGTCTCTCTTGCGTGAGAAACCCAAAAGGTACATAAAAAGTTATAAACACTACAAAGTAGGGAGGTAGATCTTTGGCAAAGAGTGGAAGTAAGACATGGAGAGATGAGAAAGGGAGTGAAGGGGAAGGAGATTCAAAGAAGAGGAAAGATGTGCTATGTATACACACTCACTCACCAACATGAATGCAATCATTACATACTGCAAACACACACCAGTGAAAATAAAAAATAAAACATGGTACCACAGGAAGTGAATAAGTTGACAGAACAGAGTGAAATGCAAGTGCAAAAAATCAGTGTGGCCTGTTATGAGATGCTTACAACTTAAGTCTAACCCAGAAATATTAATGGATCCCACTGGACTTCTGGATATGGGCCCCTGTGTGGGCAGCAGAATAACCCATTCCAGAGGCCTGAAAGCCCCTCACTGCTGCATGCAAAGACCTGAGGTCACAGGGAGCCCCTAGTGCTGAGGGTGGCAAACGATGACAGAGCAGGTATAGGACATAAGCACAAGCAAACAGTAACACTGTGGATCTGAAGAAGATAAAAAGGAAACTGAGTGTCACATGTTGGAAGAGAAACCTATTTCCTTCATGCCACACAGTGTATGGGTAATTTGAGAACAGTAACAGAAATGGAACCAAAGTCTATGAGGGATAAAATCCATATAAAGAAGTGTATTATCAAACATGCTCTTGGTTCCATCATGATGACAGAATAGTCAGCAGATGCCCAGCAGGAGCCCTCACAGAGATCACTGAGATCATCAGGCCAGGCAAGAGGTGGAACCACTGGGAGCTCGAGACGTCCAGGAGGAGGAATTCTGTGACGATGGTGAGGGTGTCCATGTCTGCAGGTTTGCCATGTGATCTGTCACCAATGGCAAAGTTCCCAGATGATACCACAAATGAAACAAAGGAACTTGGTACCATTTTCATATGAAACATAAACTGGAAGAAGTTGGTCCAAATGATTTTAAGGTCCATGCTTCAAATATAATTGCACTTTAGTGAAGCATCATGCTGAAGTGACAATCAGAAATAACCTGGAAGGCTGTGGTTGATTTCTCAGTTTCAAATAAATCACGATGTAGAGAGACACTGAAATACTAGTAGCATTGAGTGAAAATAGAATACTAGGATACTTAGAAAAATTTAGAGTTTTCTCCAGTGAGTTACAGAAATCTGTCATCATAACAGAATGAGCAACAAGATCAAAGACAGACATAGCAGAGGGGTGAGACTGATGTTTTTTCTGTCCACCAGGGTCTCTCAGGAAGACTCCTGGTGCAGAGCCCATTCCAGCCCTCTGGTATCTTCACCTGGCATCAGCCAGAGAGCTCTGGATTAGAACACACTCACCCCACCATTATTGCCTCTTCTGAAGCAGTTCTGGAGGTCTTGTTTTCTGAATGCATTTAGTTGTTCTGTCACATCTGCCTTGTCTTGAATCTATTCAACAAGTTTCCTTTACATAATCATTTTGATTTTGGGCAAGAGCTAGAAGTCACTCAGGACCAGGTCAGGATCAGGTGGATGAGGATACACCACCATGTTTCTATGTGCCTGCCTTTCCATTGGATGATGCACATCAGGAGCATTCACAATGTGTTTGGTCACATCTCATAAAGACACAAAAGAGGAGCTACATGTCTGCTTCAGAAGGTGGCAAGAATGAGGTGATGTATGCTCAAAGTGGGAATGTATTTTGGGAAGGTTAATGGCAGTGTTTTTTATTGGAAGAATTTATATATATTTTGATTATGCTTCGTAGTTTTTAAAAAACTTCATGGGATTTTTTAGGATTAGTTTAATGAGGATGAAAGTTGGAAAAAAAGGGAAGTGAAAACTTGACCAAAGAACCTATTGTTGATTGTTATATAGAGATGTGCTGGGGCATGGGGAAAGAAAGTGACCTACTCACTGCCTTGGCACACAGGCTGCAAATCAAACATCACCCTACCCTGGGCCCCCTCTCCCCGGGTTAGCAAGTGGGAACCAGAGATGTGAGCATCTCTTGGGAGGCTGACCATATGCAATATAGCAAATAAAGTGGATTTCCTTCTAACATCTCTTTGAAGGCAAATATTTTTATCACTGTTTTGCTTTGTTCCAATTAATGATATTGCTCTATTCAATATTCTGTTTTGATAAATTCTGTAATGTCTTGTATTTCCTTTGATTTTGCTATACCTGATTGAAAGAACAACTATTGTGAAGATAACAAGATATACTAGTACCAATTACTGTTATCTGGGTAACCTGCTGTGAAGTTCTGTACCAATTTAACTGTGACAACTGGTCTTGTTCTGTGTGTAGTACAAATTTCTTGGTCATATTATTCTATGATGTCTTCACAGCCTTAGAGATTATTTTATTTTTGCCAAACAAGCTAGAATAAAAACTGTACAAGGAAATTTGAGGTCTCATGTTGTCCCTGAACTTTAGTAACAGGAGTTCCCAGGAGCCCCTTCGTTGTCTTTAATTTCAGTTATTTACAATATAAAATACAAATAACACATATTTTTTCAAATTTGAAAGATCTTTGAAGAAATATTTATAAAATATTTAAAAATTAATCATCATGAATGAACATTACTTTATATAAGAGAGCAACAGTGGCATAGAATTGTACACCCAATTTTATCTAAAACATACAAGTTTCAGAACTTCACAAATCATTGCAGGTATTTAATTGAATTCCTTGTTTTGAGCACTAAACTGTGTCCTGATGTTCAGCTTAGGCATATCTTCTTACTGTTCACAATTCACAAGTTTGATAATCTACATTCTTATTTATATATACTATGAGAAAAGTTTATAATAAATAAAGTATTTTATATTAAACAAAAGTCTTTAATAAACTTCTTTATATCAATGAATTTCGGAGAAGTCCAAAGATGGCGGACCGGTAGGTAGCAGGAGAGGGACCTTCTCTGAGAGAGACAGCTCAAATGCCAGAAAAAAACAGCCTGGAGAGACCCAAACAGAGAGAGATGGACTCTCACACCCCACAAAGAAACTAAAGTGCACAAAACCACTCAAATATGAGGTCCTGGGGCTACCATAAGAGAACCTAAGATCAGCGAGGACAGCACCCTCCTCCAGCCACCTGAATCCCTGCCAGAGACCAGACCAAATGATACAAGCTGAAGCCACTGGCTTGAGCTGCTGGAGCACTGAACAGCCCTGCATGCAGCTCTCCCAGACTGGCCTTGCACGTGACCCACCCAGAGGCACTGTGAATTCGCACCGCAGCCACACTGAAGTCAGAGGTCGGGGACCCCAGCAGTTTTCAGGTACTGGCATCAACACACGGTGAGTGATGGGAATAAGACCCTCCCATGGGAAAGGGGAAACCACCTGGACAACATGTTGGATTTGGGCAGGAGAGCCCTAAATCCATAAGGAAGCGACTTCAGTTGGTTGCTCCCCTCACTGAGCGGATTGGAGGAATCTGCTTGGACTAGGCCGTGCCCCTGGTTGGGACCCAGTGAGTCACTGCAAACTAATTCCCTGACATCGGCACACACTAACACAGTGAAGGCCTGCAAAGGTTGACTGGCCCAGAGGGAGGAGCTAGTGCACACTGCACATGCGTTAACTTTAATCTCTGATAGCCCATTGAAGAGGGCAAAAGCTTCAAGCCTGCACCCTCTAGAGGAGCCTTAACCAACAAGAAAAGGGTCTGGGAATTAAACTGTACACTTGTATGGAAGGATCCAAAAACATGACGAAAGGGAGAAATAAAAAAAAAAAACCCAGCCCCCACTCTGAGAACATTGATCCAGGAGAGGTAAATACAAAAGAGATTGAGGGCAGCAAAAATGCAACATCAAACACAGCATTAGCGGACATAAAGAGATATCTTCAGGACCTTGTAAGTGGGATCAAAACTGAAATATTAATTCAAATTAAACAAGAAAGCCTGGGCACCTCTCAAGAAGACATAGACAAAAGAATGGAGGAACACAAAAGTAGAGAAAAATTTAATGAAGATTACAGAAAATACCTATAATTCATGAAGCAGATTCAAAGAGATTATCAGGAAACTAAAGACTCCATAGAAAGCTGGCAAAACTGCTTGAAAGAAACCAAAGATACACTATCAGAAATTGAACATAGGCTTGCAGTGTGTGATCATGAAAGGGAAGATCTTTTAAAAATGACAGGGGAGCAGGCAGTAAAGATACAAAGACTGGAAGATGACAAGAGGATCTATAACTTAAGAATAAAGCATGTGAATGAAGAAGCAGGAATCAAAACAGAGGAATTACAAAGGCTATTCACAGCAATTATTAAGGAAAATTTCCCAAGCATAGAAAAAAGAAATGATGTGCAGACGTATGAAGCATAAAGAACTCCAGCCACCTACAACCCAAACAGAGCTACACCCAGACACATAATAATCAAGATCCTAGAAATTCAATATAAGAACAGAATATTAAAAACCATAAGGGAAAAGAAACAAATCACCTATAAGGGAAAACCCATCAAAATCATGGCAGGCTTCTTGACACAGACCATCAGGTCAAGAAGAGCTTGGAGTGAAGTAATTCAAGTGCTGAAGGAGAACAATGTCCAGCCCAGATTGATGTATCCTGCAAAACTCTCTCTAGAAATTAATGGAGAAAAAAGATGCTTCCATGACAAAGAGGAACTTGGAGAATTTTTGACCACCAATCCAACCCTACAAAAAATACTGAAGGACATTCTAGGGAGAGAGAACAAGAATATGAGCATTTCAGGAACAGTGGCAGGGAAGCCTCAGTGAACAGGGCAGATAGTGGAGTGGAACAGAAAAATAGACAACTAATGGCAGAAAAACAGAATAGCAGAAATAAGGCAGAGAAGATAGGCTATAATCTCTAGTATAGATGGCCTTGAAATATTAACAGAGAGAAACACAGGCAGAGTAGATCAGGAGATAGGGTCCATTGAGCTGCTCTATATAGGGAGGCAGAGGGACCCAAAACAAGCAGTGCATCCCATGGGAGTGAAAGGGGAGGAATTGTCTAAAAAAAGGAAGGCAGAGGATATTGTTAATTGGGTAACAAGATTTAAAATTTACATTATTCTCATCACTCTGCTTGGATGGATTACATGCTGTTCCAGTTTGTCTACTTACACTAGACTTTAGGACATGGTCAGCTATCCCAAAAATAAGAGGACATATTATGGTAACCATCCCTAATTTCCTATCAACTTAATCTGAAGCCCTTTATAACTTATACTGTCTTATTATGACTGATCTTATTTGAATCTGGTTTGTTAGATTTCTACTTTGTATTGACTGATTTTATTTAAATCTGTTTTGATTGATAGCATCAAGTCTAAGAGTAGAGGCAACTGCACTGAAGATGACAAGATTCACTAAGATACCCACTCTGGTTTGATTATTACTTGCTTTTGAAGTCTTACAATGTCTCCAATGCTTAGTTTTTATTAACGTTGTTATATACTGCTGAGACATCATGGTAACCATTGTAGATCACCTTGTATTGTATTCTTATGTGACTTTTTTGCCTCATGCTTTTCTAGGAATTGTTTTGTTTTATCTTGCTTTGTTTTGTTTTTCCTGCTAATACAGAAAAGATAGATATACATTTATAGACTCATGCATGTGTAGAGCTTATAAACAGTTTATTATAACCAAGTATATAACTAATGTTGAAATGAACAACTACTTTGAAGAAAAAGAGACACTACAATACCCAGTGCTGATTCCATAGTGTCATGATGTGAAATCCAGCAAAACTATCACTTTTTGTTCAAAGTGATTTTAGCTTGCTTTGTCTTGTTTAAGTTCAACACATATGAAGGTATGGACAGCTGTTTTGAGGAGAATGAGAGATACTGTGACAGCCATTCTTGGCTTCCATAGTGTCTGGTCTTGAAGACCTGAAACTCCCTCCTCGTCCTGCTCAGATTAATTCCATACTATGTTGTTTTATGAATTCCCTGTATGTGACAATATGGACAACTATTTGGAAGAAAAGAAGAGTCAATATGATAGAGAGTGAATATCTCTGATTGTCTAGTTTTGAAATTTATGTCTCTTACATTGCTTTCTTGTGATCTACTTTGTTCTGTTTTGTTGTGTTTAATTTTACCCTTTTGATAAAATTGCATATATATTTGAGTGGGTAAGATGCATGACCATATCGCTGTTTTTGTCAGATAGTGGAGCAGAACTGTTAACAGTCTCACTGTTTGAATGTCTACTTTACATGTTTTAACTTTGTAATTTGAACAACTATTTCCAAGAAATAAGTATGTAATTTGTCAAATAATAATTTCTTAGGATTTTTTTGTTGTTGTTCTTTTCCTTTTTTCCTTGGAATTCTGTATTGTTGTTACCCTTTATTCTGTTTTGTTTTGTTTTGCTTTTTCTCTTTAAATAAAATTTAAAAAAATCAATGAATTTCATGCTAATTATCTTCTCTCTAATGGGAGAGGGAAATGAGAAATTAGTTTTTACTGAGTAGAGAATATTCAGTTGAGATTAGAAAGTTTTGGAAGACAGTGATATGAGAATGTCTCTAGTACAAATCCCAAAATCTTTTAAAGTGATTATTTTAATATAATTTTCACATTATTTAGGGTAAGGCTCCATAGTGCAGAGATTTATTGAACCAGATGTAACAGGATATGTTGTTACTGGGATTATGTAAAATTTATTTTTTCAAGAATATGAGTTGGAATATGAAACATCACTTAGAATGAGCTACGCATTTTGAGATTCACAGCTCCTCAGTCCTGTGCCACACTGGGCCATCTACTATTTTAGTGTCTCCCAGGACTAATCAAACCACAGTTTTCTATGTATTCATATATAATGATTTTATTTCTAGTAGAAATCTAGTAGAAAATGTTTTCAAGAGGTCATATTAGTGAACTTTTCCAATCACTAGAACAAGATACTGAATAGCTACAAGACCAGGAGGACTTTATTTTATTCCTGGTTTTTAGATGACTCAACTTACAGTTCACTGGCAAAGTTCACAGTTCCAAGTTCCAAGGCAAAAATGGTAATGTATAAATGAATGCAGAAGAAAGATGTTCACCCCTGGCAGCCATGGAACAGACAGAGAGGGGCAGGGATAAGAGTTTATCTGCAGTGGCCACTGCCACCCAAGTTCCTCCTCTCAGCAGACCATCAGCTCCTGAGCTCCTGAAAGGAAGAAGACATGATCTAGTTACTACTGAAACATATGGGGTTTTAGAGGGACAGGTCAGAGCTAAACTGCAATGGAGGTTTTGATGTGGTCATAAAATTGTGAGATGCAAATGTTAGTATAACCAAGGGGACATTCAATGCATCACGAATACATATGTGTTTTTATTTGTGTGAGTGTATATGTGTTTGTGCATTTGTGTGTGTCAGTTACTGAGGGTCACAAATGTCCATTTCAGTATCTCAGATATAATTACAAATATCATTGTTTTGTGTAAAAACTCACTTATTATATTTTTAAATCATTGAACAGGCAAAGAACTTGGAAGAATTCATTTAAATGCAGATTTCTCAGAGAATGTGTTTTATTCTGTAGAACCAAAGAGAAGAAACTTCAGTCCAGCTCTTCAGCACATCACTGAGCCCTGTTTGGGAAGGAGGCACCCAGGGAGGGAAGACAGCTTCTGCTGGTCAGGGCTGCTCTGTGACTGAGAACACCAGTCCAGCACTCTCAGGTTGCCCGCATGGTACCCATGTAAAAGGCCAGGCTCCTGCCTACAGATGGCATTGCTGCCCTCTCTGTGTTCTGCACAGCCTGAGATCCCTGCTTCTTAAACTTCACATGGAGTCCATGAACGGTTCCCCTTTTCCTAGCCAGATGTTGTGGCCATCTCCTGCTACATCACTAGTGAAGGGTGAACCAGAGACACTGAAGTATTCGTTCTGTGACTTTTGAATTCCATAGGAACTCAGTCTTAACCAATAAATCTTGTATCCCAATCACTTCTGATTGGACCTGTTCTAAGCATGGGGCCTCAGCAGTGGATTTCTTCTTCAAAGACAGCCTGTCTGCTTTTACAGTAAATCCTACTCTGCTTTGCAGCTTACAATAGCATTGATTTTTCCTGGGCTGGTCCTGCTGGCCTGATTTTTTTATCACTGGGCCTCTAGTTCTGCTGGGCTTACATTGTGCTTGCCTGGTCAGGTTCTGGAGGGAATTATTTCAAATACATGTTATGTATCCTGCATTATTATGATACAATGTGTATTAGTTACTTTTTACTCCAGCTGCTGAGACAAAATACCTGATGCCCAATGTAAAAGAAGGAAAGGCTTATTTCTCACAGTTCTTGGAAGTTTCAGTCCATACTCAGTTGGATCCAAGGCAGCATGGCATAGTGAGGCAGCCATTCATGGCTGCTGCTAATAGCTAGACAGGAACTGGAAAGAGAGAGAGTCATACCTTCTTCCTAGGCAGGTATAGCATTCATACCACCAATCCAAGCTCTAGACAACAAACCAATCACAAATGCTAGATTTGGTCAAGTCCATAATTCATGAGGTTTGAGGGCCACTGACATAAACCATAACATTTCACCTCTGGCCCCCAAAGACTCATGTACATCTTTTATACAACAGACATTTAGTCCATCTCCAAGAGTTGCCACACAGGTTCATCATTGTTGAAAAATTCAAGTCCCAGGTCTCCTCTGAGATCTATGGTAACCTCTTAACTGCAATTCCTTGTACAAATGAAATAAGGTTAAACATTTCCAAAATGTAAAGGCACAAGACAAACATTACCATTCCAAAAGTTACAATGAGGGGAATACAAAGCATTGGAAACAAAGCAAGCCCAACATCCAGCAGGGCGAACATTAAGTCCTAGAGTTCCATGCTCAGCATTTGAAGCAATCTGACTGCAAGCTCCAAAAGGCTTTGGTGATTCCACCCCCTTGGCACATCAAGGGATTTTAGCTCCTGCAGCTTCTCTCTTTAGCCCTCTCTGCTCCGATTTTACAGCTTTCCTTGGATCATCCACATTCCTGGCTTTTCCAAACCTCTGGGGTCTCCATTGCACCTTTGGCTTCACCCTTACATCTTTACATATTGTCCTCTCAGGGGTACACTGCTTGTTCTCCCAGGCCTTTTGCAATCAGGGTGGAAGCCATCTTATGCTCAGAATTTGTGCATTTTCCTTGCACCTAAAATCATCACCACTTGGATGTCACCAAGGTTTGCTGCCAGCTAGAGCAGTAGCCAGGCTTTTCTCTCTCTTGGTTGCAGGGGTTGAGTGCCTGGATTGTTGGGCTCTGTGAACCTGATTATGAGGAAAAGCTTCTTTATGTCATTGCCATTCTGGAACCTGGTGTGGCTGTTGCCATTTTGGAACCTCATATGTCTGCCACCATTTTGGAACCTCATATGGCTGCTGTCATTTTCGAACCTCATGTGGTCTCTGTCACCATTCTGGAGCATGGTGCTCTGCAGCTTTCTCCTCTGAGCAAAGTCTTTCACTTTTCTAGTTTTGAGGCTGCAAAGGATGGAGACCAACTGCTTCCTGGGGTGCACCCTGGCCATCATTTTTATTTCTCTGTTCCTTCTCAACAATTGAAGCATCAGCTCTCTTTACAATCCACAGCTTTACTGGAGTTTTCCATCTGGCCAAAGTCACAGCTTTTTAAATTACCTGGCTGGGCTCTTTGCACTTGATTTGCAGCATAAATCTGGCTAAAAGCCCCCAACAATAGCCATGCCACAACCTCAACATTTGGCTGCCTGGAAATTTCTTCTCCCATATTTATCAGTCCACTTTCCATAATCTTAGTCCCAGGCAAAGTCTCTGGACATGAATAAAATGCAGACAAACTTTCTGCCAAACCATAACACACATCAACTGGAGCCCAACAACAAATGCAGTCCTTCTTTACAGCAGAATCCTCCTGAACCTGGTCTTTACTGGCTGCTGTAAATACAGGTATTCATATGTCACTGTAGTATGATATTTCTTTAACAGATTTGCCTTTGTTGTCCAGAATTGATTTTTACTAATCTAGTCCTCTTTTGGGTGAAAATAAATTTTAGGAATGTTTTATCTAATTCTGTGAGATATGCTAATGGTATTTTGATTGAGATTACATTAAATCTGTGGAGAAATTTTGGGAGTATCATCATTTTCATTATGCTGCTCAATAAAGGGAAGTCAATGAGTATCACAATCCCCAACTTGAAATTATACTACAGAGCTACTATGATAAAAAAAACAGCATGGTACTGGCAAAAAAGAAAGCTTGAGGATCAGTGGGACAGACTATAAGATGCAGAAACGACTCCCGATACACTTAGCCACTTGATTTTCGACATGGGCCAGTGTTCTCACTGGAAGAAATATAGTGTCTTTAATAAATGGTGCTGAAAAAACTGGATTTCCAAATGCCAAAAACTCAAACTAGACCCATGTGTACCATTATGCACTAGACTAAAATTAAGATGAATAGAAGATCTAAATATTAAAACAAAAACACTAAATTGACTGGAAGATAAAATAGCAAGGACTCTGGAAGACATACAACTAGTCAAGGATTTCATGAACAAAATCTTGGTTGCAAAAAGCAGCTGTGATATCATTTTATTACAAAGCTTTTGCACGACAAAAGAAGTCACCAGCAAAGTGCAAAAGACAAAGTAGGAAAAATATTGTCCTTCAAAGGAGTAATATCTAGACTAATGTCTAGGACTAATAAAAAGAACTGAAAAAAATCAGATCCCTCAAATGTAAAGACCCAGTCCAAAAACGGCCATATGAAGTCAATGCACATTTTTCATAAAAAGAATTAAAAATGGTAAAGAAATATATTTAAAAATGCTTGGCATTACTGGTTATCCTGAGAAATGCAAATTAAAATAATGCTGAGAATCCATTTCACTCTAAAGAATGGCTTTTATCAAGAAAACAGCAAACAATAATTGCTGACAGGGGTATAAGGAAAAAGGAACATTTTTTAAAAAGTATATTTTAAAGAGGATACAATTTAACACAACAAAACATAACAAAACAGAACACAAGAAAGCAATGTAAGAGACATAAATTTCAAAGCAAGACAATCAGAGATCTTCACTATCTATCATATTGTCTCTTGTTTTCTTCCAAATAGTTGTCCATATCTTCACATACAGAGAATTCACATGAAACAACATAGTATAGAACTGATAAGAACAGGATGAGGAAGGCATTTTAGGTCTCAAAACCAGACAAATAGGGAGGTCAACAATGGTTGTCATAGTGTCTCTCATTCTCTTCAAAATAGCTGTCCATACTTTCATGTATGTTGAACTTAAAACAAAACAAGTTAAAATCACTGTGAACAAAGAATAATAATATTTCTGGTTTTCACTTCATGATGTTACAGAATCAGCACTGGATACCATAGTGTGTCTTTTTCTTCAAAGTAGTTGTTAATTTTATCAAATGTTATATAATAAGTTCTCATAAACTGTTTATAGGTTCTACACATACATGAGTCTCTACATGTATTTCTATCTTTTCTGTATTAGAGGGAAAAACAAAACATAGCAAGACAAAACAAAACAAATTCTTAAAAAAAACCTGAAATGGAAAAGGCATATAAAACCACATTACAAGGTGATCTTTAATGGTTACTGTGTTGTCTCTTGTTATCTTCAATAGAATTGTCTATATCATCAGTATAATTGAATATAGCAGTACATAACAATATTAATAAAAAACATTGTAGACAGTGTATAACTTCAAAAACAGGTAATAATCAAACCAGAGTGGGTATCCTAGTGAATCTTGTCATCTTCAGAATAGTTGCCTATACTCTCAGACTTGATACTATCAATCATAACAGATTTGAATATAATCTGTCAACACAAAACAGCAATCTGACAAACAAGATTCAAGTGAGATCAGTCATGATAAAACAGTGTAAGTTATACAGGGCTTCAGATTAATTTAATAGGAAATTAAGAATGATTACTGTACTATATCCTGCTATTTTCTGGATAGCTGTCTGTGCCCTCAAATCTAGTACACATAGACAAACTGGAGCAGAATATAATCCATCTAGATAGAACGATGTGAGTAAGGTGGGTTTTAAATCTTGATACACTATTAATGATATCCTCTGCCTTCTTTTTTTGGCCTATTCCTGCCCTTTCACTCCCACAAGGTGCTGCATATTTTGGGTCCCACCAAACCCCTCAGTTTTTATACTGGGGGGGCAACCTGCTATTTACCTAAGTGGTTCCAAACCTTCTCACTCCTGGACTTGATCTCAAATTGTATTCCTTTATGTACAAAAGCCTCAAGGTTTTCCTTTGTTATAGCCGAGCAGTTCTCTACTGCACATAAGTATCCTGTCTTTCCAACCTCTCTGCAGGTGCTGGCTGAGTTGCCTGTATTTCTCTCTGGTTCCCTGTCACATAGAGCATTGTTTTCTCATATTTGATTTTCATTCCATAAACCCTTTTTAACATTAATTATATTTCATATACAGAGCATCTTAGTGCACCCTGCCTCCTGATCAACTCTGCCTGTGTTTCTTTTTTTCCTTTTAGTGTATCAACGCCACCTAAGTTAGAGATTATAGCCAAACTTCTCTGCCTAATTTCTGCTATGATATTTTTCTGCTGTTGGTTGTCTACTTTTCTCCTTCATTCTACTGTCTTTCCCATTCATTGAGGCCTCTCTGCCACTGTTCCTGAAATCCTGGTATTTTTTTCTCTCTCTCTCTCGAATGTCCTTCAGTATTCTCTGTAGGGTTGAATTGGTGGTCACAAATTCCCCCAGTTCGTCTTTGTCATGGAAGCATATTATTTCTCCATTAATTTCTAGAGACAGTTTTTCAGGGTATAACAATCTAGGCTGGAGGTTATCTTCTTTCAGGGCTTGGAATACTTCTCTCTAAGCTCTTTTTGATTTGATGTGCTGTATTGAGAAGTCTGCCATGATTTTGATGGGTTTTCCTTTACAGGTGATCTGTTTCTTTTCTCTTATGCCTTTTAATATTCTATTCTTATACTGAATTTCTGGGATCTTTATTATTATATGTCTGGTTGTAGCTCTGTTTTGGTTGTAGGTGGCTGGAGTTCTGTATGTCTCATACATCTGAATATCATTTCCTTTTCCTATGCTTGGGAAGTTTTCCTTAATTATTTCTGTGAATAGCCATTGTAATTCCTTTATTTTGACTCCTGCTTCTTCACTAATTTTTTATTGTTAGGTTATAGATCCTCTTGTCATCTTCTAACCTTTGTATTGTTACTGCCTGCTTCCTTGTTATTTTTAAGAAATCTTTCCTTTCATGATCAAACATTGCAAACCTGTCTTTAAGTTTTGATAACATATTTTTAGTTTCTTTCAAGCAGTTTTGCCAGATTACAATGGAGTTTTTAATCTCCTGGTGATCTCTTTGAATCCGCTTCATGTATTCTAGGTTTTCTTTATATTCTTCTTTGAAAGTTTCTCTCCTTTTTTGTGTTCATTCTTCTCTCTGTGTCTTCTTGAGAGGTGCTTAGCCTTTCTTTTATTAATCTACTTATATCTTACTTTACTTGAATTAATATTTCAGTTTTGAGTTTGTCTATGAGGTCCAGAAGATATCTCTTTATGCCTACTGATGCTGTGTTTGATATTGCACATTTGCTGCTCTCAATCTCTTTTGTATTTACCTGTCCTGGATCAATGTTCTCAGGGTTGAGGGCTGGGGCTTTTTCTTATTTCCCTTGTTATGATTTTGGTTTCTTCCATACAGGTATATAGTGGAGGTCGCAGCGCCTTTCCTTGTTGGTTATGCTTCTTCTTAAGTGCACTGGCTAGGGATTTCAGCCCTCCTCAGTTTGCTGTTGGTCACTGAGGTCCAAGCAGGGGCAGCATATGCTGGCCCCTCCCTTCTGGACCGGCCAACCTTTGGGAGCCTTCACTGAATTAGTGTGTGCTGCATGTAGGGAATCAGTTTGGGACTACTTATTGGGTCCTGGCCAGGGGCCTGACCAGGCCAAGCAGATACCACCAATCTGCTCTGGGAAGCAAGCAACCAATAGCAGTCACTGCCATTCCTAGTTCAGGCCTGTCCTGCCTAATTCCAACATGTTGCCCAGTTGGTCACCCCTTTCTTGTGGGAGGTTCTTATTCCCAGCACTCACGCAGGTTAATGCAGGTCCCTCGCTGGCTCCATTCTCCATTGGGCTTGCTGATCTCTGACTTTAACATGGCTGCAGCATGATATTGGGTGGCTCCAGGCGAGTTGTGGTGGTGTGAGTTCGGGTGCTTAGGCCAGTGGTGGTGGCATGGTTCAGGTGGCTTCCGCAAGAGCAATATGGCTGCTAATCTTAGTTTCTCCAATGGTAGCCCTGGGACTGTGTGTTTGACCAGCTCTTTTCTCTTCAGTTTCTTCCTGAGTTGAGACGATCCATCTCTCCAAGATGTTCTATTCTGGCATCTGAGTTGTCTCTCGCAGGGAAGCTCTGTATCCTGCTGCTTATTGTCCACCATCTTTCCACACCCCCCAAAAAAGAACATTTCTGCACTGCAAGAGGCAGTGTATAGACTTGTGCAAGCACTATAAAAATCAGTGTGGAGATTCCTCATAAAATTACAATTGGATGTCTCATTTGATCCAGCTATTCTCCTTCTGAATATTTTCCTAGAAGAATTGAAAATGCACACAGTGATATGTATTCACCCATGTTTATAGCAGCATAATTTATAATAGCTAAATCTTGGAAACAACCCAAATGCCCATCAACCAGAGAATGAATAAAAAGATATGATTTTTTATATAATGGAGTACTGCTCAGCTATAAAGTAGAATAAACTACAGGATTTGATAGGTAAAAAGATGCAACTTGAGGTAATACTGATAAGTGAAATAAATATGTAAATATCATATTGTCTCCCTAGTGTAAAAAAACTGATAGAAAATAAGTTCCAAAAGTTATAATAGAAAATATGAAAGGCAAAGAAAGTACTCAAAAGGAAAGAACAATTAGGATGGGGTAAAGGAGAAAACAAAGATGGAATATATATCATATGTATGGTGGGTAATTATACTATGAATCTCTATTAGTTCACTGAAAAGAGCGGTTTGTGATTTCATTGTTTCCATGCCTATATCTTTTAATCTGTTCAACTACTTTGAAGAAAACAATATGCAATGTATTAACCACTGCTAATCTTTTATTTTATTTGCTTTGAGATTCTGTTATCATTTTTATTTATTTCCTTTTAAAATAAAAAAGTAAAAAAAAAGAAATGTAAAAAGAAAATGGAGCTTTTTAAACAGGAAGGGTAAAGGTGTTTGAAAGGAGGGGATGAAAAAAAGAAAACAAGGGCAGTTCAGATATGTCCTGTACAAATGCAAATTCCATATAATGAATGTAAGTATGTGTACCTAAATTGTAACAACAAATAAATATAATTTTTTAAAAATAAAAAAGATGTTTTTCACAGCAAAGAATAAAAGGTACCAAAGTGAAGAGATGACTCACATATTGAAAGAAAGTATTTGCTAACTATATAATGATGAGTGACTGATATCTAAAGTTCGTAAAGAAGTAAAACAACTCAGTGTCAAGAAAACAAGAAACCCAATCAGAGAATCAGCCAAGTAAATGCACAGACGTTTCTTAAAAGAGACATAAAGCAGTCAATAGATACATGAAAAGAATTCTCATCACCATTATATATCTAGAGCAACAAGGTATTACTTGCTTGTTAATATAACTATTACCCAAAAAATTTAAAAAGAGAGATAAAGAAAGAAAGAGAAGTGATGGTGCTGGTGAAGGTGCAGAATTAAATAAGTCATGTGTCTATCAATGGGTTTGCACATTAGCAAACCCTTCTTGGAAAACTGCTTGGAGGTCCCTCAAAATGACAAAAATGAGTTATTACCATGTCTTAGTCAGTTTTCTCATTGCTGGGACAAAATACCCAGCACCCAAAGTTAGAGGAGGCAAGGTCTACTTTAGCTCACAGTTTGCAGGGGGTTCAATCCATAGTTAGTGGGCTCCAAGGCAAGGTGGCATGGCTGAGGGGCATCACAGAGCGAGAATCATGATAACCCAACCAGTGGGTGAATCCAGTTACCACACATCTATCATCTGCAGTCACACACCCCAGATCCAGTCACCTCCCAAGCCCATCTGTGAGGCTTGAGGCTTTGTGGGGACATCTAGTTACAAGCCAAAGCATATATGACAGAGTAATCCCATCCCTGGGTGTGTGTGCAAGACCAGGAGATCAGTCTGCTGGAAGAAAAACTCCTCATCTTTCATTCACTGCAGCTTTGTTGAGGTGGATGCAACCTAGGAGCCCCTCATCATATAAGGGAGTAACATCCAGTATACACAGTAATGAGATTGAGCTATACAGTCTTAAAAATCTGGGGGTCCCGTCATTTGTACCAGCATGGCTGGACCTTGAGGGCATTATGCTACATCAAACAAGCCAGGCACAGAAAGAAAAACCCTCTGCAATTCCTTTCTGTGTGGAATCTCACAAAGGTGGATTCATACATCTAGAGAATAAAAGGATTGTTACCAGATCTTGTCAGAGGGAGTTCAGTGGGCAACAGGGAAATGTTGATCAAAGTGTACAAAATTTTAACTAAACAGAAGGAGTCAGCTTTAGTGATCTATTGCACAGAATGGTGAGAAACAGCTGTAGTAATGCTTGGTGTATTTTCAATTTCTGGAAAACATAGATATTGAATGTTTGCACCAAAAATGTTAATAGAAATGGATGATAGATTTAATAATTAGTTTCCTTTAAACATTCCACTTTATAAACTAAGGTTTAAGATTCCTTAAGAGGAATCACAATACATCCTTTAAATGTGTATGATTGTTACATATAAATGAATAAAAATATAAAATACCCAAAACAAAAAACTAGAAATAAAAATTTCCTAGTAAAAATTTTAAATTTTACATTTGAAAAAGTGAAACATATAATGGTACATAATTTGAAAATGCACAAAACTGATAATATGGAATTTTATATATTCAAGGTAGAGAGTCAAAGCAAAGAACTCAAGCAACATAAATTTATAAACTAATCATGGAAATTAGAAATTAATCTACCTGTTCATTCAGATAACTGGAGGAAAACAAATCTAGTCAGAAAAATCTATGTTAATCTAACTAAAGATAAATATAGGCCAAAATAAATTCATATTCAAACACTGAAAACTGCTTGCAACTGTGTTGTTTAAATATAAATTACAGAGGGATTTTGTCCCTTGGTAGCAGCCATATAGATGACCCAGATAACATTATATTTTAAAAGGAAATGTGAATATATTTGGTTGGTTAGGGAAAATATTTGGTGACAAATACAGAAATTAAATTAAATTAAATTTGTATATTTTATAAACAACTGTCTGCAGTTGTCTAGATAAAGCTGGAAAGAAACATTGAACACTGAAAGCTGAAGTATTTCAGGCATCAGAGGAGGGTGGGCCTTCAGCAAGGTGTGAGCTTGGGATGACTGGGGGTCCATGGTGCCAAATGCTACCGGCTCCTCTGAGGAACAAAAGTAAGGAGACGCAGGGAGCCTGGTGCTGCTGTGTTCCAGCGCTAGACTGGTGATAGATGGGTACCAGCACCTCAGTGCTGAGGTTTCCCTAGACAGGACATCTGGACAAAAATCTAGGCAAATTTGGAATTCAGTTCTGGGACACAAAGTTGACAATAATGTATATATTTTAACCACTAGGTTACAGGCACAGTAGTTTGGTGTCAGAAAAATAAAAGCTTTTCCATGTTCAATGAATGCACGTGCATCCACTATTTGATGAAAACAAATGTTCCACATGTGCATGTATTACCTATCACTTTTGAGGTAAATCCGAGTATCAGTCTCTACACTACCATGTTATAATTTTTTTATGCAAAAAATTTGAGTGAATAAAGCATGGAGTGAATCTCTTTTTCCAGAGCACAGGGAAAAAAGATCTTCCAAAATAAAAATTTCTTGAAGCTTCATTGTTTTGTGTCCTAATTTCCAGTGACTGAATCAAAGCGGTTTTAGCAGATGCAGTAGAAGGGACAGCAGGGGTCTCAGTGTTCATTGCCCATCATGTCCTCAGGTCTGATTTGTGCCCTGTTAATCACCTGGTTACTTATCCTAGCCTGAGTGGAAGAGGGAGAGCAAAGAGCACATTGCAGACAGCAGGATCTTCTCACAGAACCACTCACAATGCTTTTTTAGGTTGGTCAGTCCCAGCATCTGGGGTTCCCTGCACAGTAGAGTAGAGAATTTTTAATCTCCTGGATATCTGTTTGAATCTGCTTCATTGATTCCATTTTCTTTCTGTTGTTTGACATTTATGATTTCCATTCTTTACCTTAGATTTTATATAGTTTTAAAATCTTTACCTATTGTAGATTAGCTAACCATGTGTTTTAGTATAGTGGTTGTCTGTTTAGTTACCTTAGAAATTCTTTCAAATATTTTTCTAGAGCCTCATTTATCTGATTTACTAATTCTACTGATACCATTTCAGAGAGCTCATGTGTGTACTTTTTGATTTGCTCCGCTGCCTGCTAGTCAAGATCGAGTCTGGGATTCCATTTTGCTTCTGTGTCTTCTTCTTATTTATTTATTTATTTTCTTACTTTTTAAACTTTTTTTTTCTACAGTGATGCTTGTAAATTGCTTATGGTAGTTTACTTTGCTACTAGTATAAACAATACATAGGAAATGACTACTTTTCACAGATGCCTTCTAGACGTAGCTGGCCTTTGGCTTTTCAGTCTGTCAAAGATTTTACTTCAATTTGTTAGGAATGAGATGTTGTTGCCCACATGACCTAGTCCTTGGTTCTTTGTACTGAACTATCTTAATTTTCATGACCCTCAGACTATCTTGTTTTTAGCTTAAAAAAATACAACTGATTAGAACAAGCTGTCTGGGTGGCAGCCGTTTTGCTGACCCTTAATGTGTGCATCCCTTTATTTTCCGTTTGCTTGCAGAACTCCTGCATTTGCTTGATGACTTTTTGAAAGATGTCATACAGCTCTCAAGAACAAAGTTAAGAAAAATAAGAAAATGAAATAAACTTTCCATTTTAACCCTTTGTTTAACAATTCAAGGGTTGTGATTATTTCAGAAACAAAACAATACAAAGAAGAAAGGAAATCAGTACTAAAACAAAGGAAAAATAAGAATATAGGTTCATGAAAGCGTTGAATTTATCTACACTACTTCTTGTTCCTCATTTTCAATGTCAAATAAAAGTCAACTGTTGCTATATTTCACCAAAATAAACTCTATTTGCACAAAATTTCTATTATGATTATTAATAGAGACATAACACATATACTAGTATGTTAGTTATATTTCCCATTGCTGAGATAAAATATCTGAAAACTAAAGTTAAAGGAGAAAAGGTTTATTTAGCTCACAGTTTGCACAAGTTTCAGTCCATAATGAGCTGGATCCAAGGCAGGGTGGCATGGCAGACAGGGAATACAGAGGAGAAATTTTTCATTATTGGCAGAAGGGAGCAAATAAGGGATGACCATAGTACTTTGTATCTCTTATCTCTTATATTTTCTCCAGGCTACTTAGGGAGGGTAGAACTCACATTCTTAATCCTGGTGCTCTTGATCTTAGCATGGCATGATAAATCAACCCTAGTGGCACCCACTCTAGATCCAACTACTGTAAAAAAGACCAACCCACGACCCTATGATGCTTTGGGAGGACATCTAGACACAAGTTACATCAACTCATAAACTCATCAATCTGAACCTTATTATCTTGTTTCAGCTGGATAAACAGTAGACTGGAAATTGTAACCAACAGACCTAAAAGCATACTTATTGCTATTATTTGGATGATGAGTGCTATCTTCATACAACTAACACTAACATAAAATAAATAATATCAGAACATTAGTTAAAGTGACGAATTACAAAATAAGCAAAAATTCAGAACAAAAATTATTGCATTTTACAGTTTTGCATGTTAGTGTTTGGTGATCTGAGGAACTCTTTCAGAACAGTATGTAAAATAAAAACCCTAGTTATACTCCTAACACCTTGTTTTGAAGGCCTAGATCATCATTGTTTTGGGCTCTTGGCTATTGTTATTTGTCTTGTTGCATGTTTTTCTAGTAATTTGTTTTGTTTTGGTTTGTTTTTCCCTCTAATACAGAAAAGATAAGTATATATGTAGAGACTTATACATATGTAGAACTTCCCCTAAACAGTATATGAGAGTTGATTATATTATGTGTGATGAAATGAACGGCTACTTTAAAGAAAAAGAGACATGTTATCAGTTGTGGATACCATATTGTCATGCTGTGAAATCCAGTAATGCTTTTATTCTTTGTTCAGTGTTATTAGACTGTTTTGTATTGTTTAACTTCAACATACATGAAGGTATGGACAGCTAATTTGAAGAGAACAATAGACATTATGGCAGCCATTGTTGATTTTCCTATTGTCTGGTTTTGAAGGCCTATAATGCCTTTATCATTCTGTTCTAATCAGTTTAATACTATTTTGCTTTGTATGAATTCATTGTGTGTGAAGATATGGACAACTATTTGGAAGAAAAAAAAAGACATTACGGTAGCCATGGTAGATATCCTATCATCTTGCTTTGAAATGTGTGTCACTTGCATTGTTTTCTTCTGATCTACTTTGTTCTGTTTTGTTATGTTTAGTTTTACCCTCTTTAAAAAATTTATTGCAATGTGTTCTATTATTCAGATGTGTTTCAAATATATCAGCATAATTATCAATATACACAGTTTAAAATATTTAATTTAAAACAGATTTATATATGCAGGTGCACACATATGTGTATGTGTGTGTGTGTGTGTGTATATATATATATATATATATATATATATATATGACTAATAAAGGTGCAAGTAATTTTTAGAAGAGTTTGAATAAGTCTTTCTATTTAATTTAAAGACTACTAAAACATGCATAAATTCTATAAGCAGATGTTTCATATATATAAAACACACACACACACACACACACACACACACACACACACTCAGCATGTATACAGCACCTAATAGTGTTCATAGCTTTTTAAGCATCCTTTCAAATAAAAGGGATTCGGCACAGAATTTCCTTGCATTTGATGGCGATCTGATCACCCTGTCACACATTCAGTAACTGTGGTGGGCCCTGATCTCAGGAGGCCTCTTAAACCAGCTTCCCTGAACTAATACCTCCCCCTCCTCCTGGGTGGGGGAAGTGGTGCAGCTACAGGGGGAGTGTGCTGTGCAGTGTTCACACATGTGTGTCCCCAGAGGATCAGGAGTTGGCAGTGTGGTCACCAGGGTGGTGACCTGAGAGGCAGGGGGACCTTAGGAGGTGGACCCACTGGGATCTGGAAGTGCTGTCCCTGGAGGAGACCAGGCAGCTGTCCTGGACCCTGCTGCTCTCCTGAGAGGATCTCTGCAAACACAGGCCTGACCGCCCCTCAGTCGCTCCTGTCTTCTGAGTTCACTTCCACTTCTACTCACCCACCAGTACCTCACGGGTCCCAAGGCCTCAGAGAGCTGGTGCAAAACTCCTTTAGATTTTCAACATCCAACAGAATGAGTTTCATAAGCCTCTTTGTCTTTTGTTTTAAAAGTGGAGCTATATATGTTTATAAAAAAGTTCACAGTGAAAAATGTACATGTAAGAATGCAGAATATAAAAAGCTATGAGAACAAATATTTCAAAACATACAAAACTTCTATGTTAAAGTATCATGGTGCTGGCATGTAAGCAGAGATCAGTCAAATGAACAGAAAGTCCAACAGAAGAATCAAGTACACATGAAAAGGGAGTAGATGACAAATGATATCCTAGATTGTTGGAGATGAAGATAAACTAAATAAAAGATCCTATGAGAATGGATAGTGGAGTGAAAACAATCAAATTAAATCCATACTTCACATCAACACAGGAAAAACTTAACCTTGGAGCAGAGAAATAAATGCAATAAGTGAAGTCATAAAGGTCTTAGAATAAAGCCTGCTCACATTTTGATTGATCACAGGGAAACTAATTTTATCATGAATAAAAAAAAATGTACTGCAGAAATTATTTCCATGCAGTGATGAAAACTAACATCTCCAGTCCCAGGAGGGGAGACATCAGGTGATCCTGAGTGATTCTACTGTGGATACCAGCCAAAAGGCATTACTGAATTGTACTTCCTGAGACATATTGAGGGGCATCCTAACAATTAACTGTTCTGAAGAGACAGGAAGCTACAAGGAAAGGGGAAAGATCAACTTGTGGATCTCATCAACTCCAGGCAACTTCACTCTGACCTGGTTTTTCCTATTATAAATCAACAAAGAATTATTTGAATTTAGAAGTCAATTGGTTCATGTTCTCATATTTTTAAAATCTAGAGAAGTTCTATGAAAGGAAATATATTTGCAGTGGAATTCCTCCTCCAATTTGAAAATATTGCAAATGCGGTCAGATATTTATACTCTGGATGAATCTGTGGCACTGGGATGAGCTCCTTCGGAATGTTCAGGGCAACTTGAAGTCTTTGGAAATCTGAGCTGGGAAAGTGAAGTCACACAGACGTTTAGGTCCTCTGCATTGTTTAGATGGGAAGAGAAAGTCCTTAATTGTGTGAAAGCACCATTTTTGAGAGACATTTTCTGAAGTAAGTGTTTTGCAATTTCCAATCATACAACATTAAGCTGAATTTCAACATTAAAGATAATGATATGAGGGGAGGTGAAATATAGGCATATTAGCATATATTGTTCAAATTTTAAAAATTTTAATTAAATTTAATTAACTTAAATTAAAAAATTTAAAGTCATATATAAAATGTAGATTAAAATCTGTTTCATAAACTACAAAAATTGTAGGGTAAAAAGGAGAGAGAGCAACATTTCAAATTACCAATCACATTTTTTTTTGAGCTGCTGAATATTGAACCCAGTTCCTGTGTGTGCTAATCCTGTGCTGCAGAGCTGAGCTATGCCCCAGCCCAGGAGTCTTAACTAGCAAACACAAGCACACAATTCTCACACAGCCACGTTAGTATACTAAGATGTTTCTCAAACAAGATGTGTTAGGAAGTTGAGTTGTTACTTTTTCTACAAAAATATAAAGCTGAGTAGGGATGTGATTGCAATGTTGAAGTGTGAGATATATTTATCTCTGTGTTACCTTTTATGTTCTTTTTTGAAATTTTCCATTTTATTTTGAAACACTAGAAGCATCATAAATTAAAACATGGTGATACTGTAATTTTCTTACCTGGTCCTACATTCCTTAATCAAACTGCAAGTGTTTGGGTCTGTCAATCTATGTGTCTGTTTTCTATCAGCAAAGATTATTTTCATATTTAATCATTGTATTCATGCAAAATTGACTTGTGAGTCACACGTTCAATGGGTCTGCTTTTCTCTTCACTTTGAATCTAAATTGTTCTCATTTTGGTTCTTTATGTGGATGACACACAGCTTTCACAACATAAAAGCATGCCATCATGATTAAAATTTACTTAATGTCTGTAGTTTTGTCATGAAAATGAATGTTTATAAAAATCTGTGATGGTATAACTGTATGTTAGAAGACTGATTACTGTAATTATGGGATAGTTAGCCTACCACCAATTTATTCTTGCTTGTTTGTTTGTTTTAGATTTTTGATACATAATCTCACCATGTAGCTCAAACTGGCCTTGTACTCATGATGTAGTCCAGTCTGGCCTCAAACTCATGGCCGTCCTCTCTCCTCAGCCTTCCAAGTGCTGGTATTACGGGTGTGCACTACAATGCCTGGCAGAACCCACTCCCATTTTGTACTTATTTGGCTATGTGATTACCACAAAATCTTCCTTGTGTGTTACCCAAGATCATTAAAACCTAAAATGTCACTCCTGTGTTTTAGAATTATATTTAAACTTTTATGAAATTTATTAGCTGTCATTCTGTCACTAATGTCTGCAGTAGTTTGGATTTATGAGCAAAAGGAGAATGCTCCCTGTAGAGTTCTTACTACAGTATTTGCTTAGGGAAAGTAACCATAATGTAAATTATAGTTAAATCCTGATGTGATTCCTAAATATGAGTGATGAGTTTGCTTTCATCGACTGCTACAGTCAGTGGGCTGGATTGTTTTTCTGTTCTCCTTGCTGGAAAGTTTTCTTGGTAATATGATCTTCTATTTTCAAAATAATACATTCTTGATTGTGATAGTAAATAAAACATAGTTTAAATTTGTTTGGTTTTAATATCCACATGTTATTTTTTGTAGTTGGTTAGTGGTATATTTCTGTAAGGAGTAAAAGCTTGTTACTGATTTCTGCAAAGAAAAAAATTCCTGTATAGCACTCTTAGGACAAACTATAAATGATAGTGCAAATCATAATTTAATAAGCATGGTTGAATTCTGGGTAAATTCCCTTTGAAATTAATGATGGACCCATTTCCTTGTGCTGATTCTCATTATATTATTTGAGTACTTTCACTTAGCATTTATTCTAAGAAATCATGCAAACCATGTGAGGAGATTATATTTCACAGGAGCTTTTTTGTACCTCTCATAAAGAAACAGCTGGTCTTTCAGATTAATGAGGCTGACTCCAGAAATTCTCCCTAAACATACATTATTGAGAAATATCACTGTATATTTCTAATTAGAGCAGAAATGTATTAGATATAAGTACATTACCATAAGATTGTTTATGTAAATATAAGTTCCCTCACCATATGAAAATTTCTTCATTATATTGATCAAGACAATAAATTTTATTGAAGAATATTAAACAACTGCAAAACTTAAGACAAAATTTGTTATAGTTTTTACTATTCTTTTACAATTGTATACATACTGATTATATAATGATGCATGACATGTTATATATTAATTAAATTATAACTATTTCATAACATTCTTAATTTTTAAAAGTTATTTGTTAATTATGAGCAAAAATAAAATTGAGAATTTAAGTCAACATTTAACACTTAAGTTACTTTTTGTTATATTTGCTCATATTTTGTTCTTCTATTTTCAAAATATTTATATGCAGAAATGAAAACAAAAATATAATAGTTCCCTGTAATCATAAACATTGAAAACCCCAGAATGGATATGACAATTGCTTTTTGTTTTAATAATTGCCATTTGGTCATTAAACATTTTTATCAACTGCAGATTGTACAATCACATTGTTATTATTATCATAATTTTGTTTCTTATATTCATGATATGAAGACATTGTCAAAAAGCTAAATTTCTGCCAATTATGGTAGAAACAGTGGTATTTAAGGAAGTAAAGTAACCCCTTTGCACCCCTGTCTCCAGTAAACTTGCAGCTCTTGTCTACATCTTAGAAGAAAAAAACGAAAGGATTAAGGAAATACATGTCACTTTGGTGATAAATCATTATGTATTATTTGTATTATTTACATTTTCAATGCATAAGGAAAGCATTATATGTTTTCTCCAGAGTATAGAATGTACTTTTTCATTTTAAGTTCAAGTCAAATTTTATCTGTGAATTTGCTATCACATACAAGAAAAAGCTTTCAAAGTGACAAAAAAATTCCACAGAACATTGATGTTCAGAATTTCAATTAATTTCCTGAACATTGTGATTATGTGAGTTACTAAGGTTAATGCTAATTTTCACATTTTAATAATATGACTTCAAACCAACAAAGGTTTTCTTTTCTTATGTATTTTTCATAGATACTTTGAACAGATGATATAACATTTATACAGTCCTTCAGATCATTATTTATTTATTTATTTATTTATGAATTTCCATTTGTATAATTCGTAATGTTTTTAAAATATATGTAAAAAGAATATGCATATATATGTAATCTATGATAATCTGTGTGATATATGACTGCATGATATACAATATAATATATATAATATACAGCCCCAAATATATCATAGAGAAGTTCGGCTATCTGAGATACTAGTATTGCAAGAGTGTATAAAAATCACACAGTGTAGTGACATGAGACAATGAAGCAAGTCCCTAAGGTGTGAGAACAACATCATCAGCTCTCACTGAAAGTTAAAACCCCAAAGAACATGGAAAACTAAAAATGATACTAAAGGAGATGACTTGTCACAGATCTCTCTAGCACGCACAAGGTATCCTTTGGATGAGAATCAGAGGATAGCTATGTCAAGAAATGCCGTGATTACAGAAACTCATGTCCCAAAATTTCCAAATCAATTCAGGACCATTTTCCATGACATTAAAGGGGTGTGTTGTGGTTGCTGCCCTAACCTGTGCCCGATGATTTCTTCCCTCCAGAGTGACACTGGACACAGGAGATGGATGTCTACAATGTCACCACAGTGACTCGGTTCATCCTCATCGGGCTCTCTGAGCTCCCTGAGGTGCGCTACCCTCTCTTTGTGGCCTTTGCCATCATCTACCAGGTCACCTTGGCAGGAAACGGAGCCATCCTCCTGGCCATCAGCACTGAGGCCAAGCTGCACACGCCCATGTACTACTTTCTGGCAAACTTGTCCCTCTTAGACATATTCTGCCCATCAACTACTGTCCCCAAGATGCTCCGGAACCTCGTGACTGAGGACCACAGCATTTCTTTTGTTGGCTGTGCCCTGCAGCTGTATTTCCTGGTGGCCCTCGTTGGGACTGAGGTCTTCCTGCTGGCAGCCATGGCTTATGACCGGTATGTGGCCATCTGTTTCCCTCTTCGCTACTCTGTCATCATAAGTAAGGCTCGCTGTGCCCAGCTGGTGTTGGGGACCTGGGCTGCTGCGTTCCTCAATTCCACCATCCACACGGTGTCCACCTTCAGCCTGTCCTTCTGCAGGTCCAATCTGGTTAACCAGTACTATTGTGACATCCCACCAGTGGTGGCCCTGTCTTGCTCATCCACCTACATGGCTGAAATGCTTGTTTTAGTGCAGGGGGGTATCTCTGCATTCATTTCCTTCCTGACCACCTTGATCTCCTACATCTACATCATCTCCACCATCCTGAAGATGCAGTCTGCAGAAGGGAAGCGCAAAGCCTTCTCCACATGCGCCTCCCACCTCCTGGTGGTCTGTCTGTTCTATGGCACAATCTTCATCACTTATTTGCGCCCCTCCTCCAACCAACACTCCCCTGCCAGATACAGGCTCATCTCCATGCTCTATGGAGTCATCACCCCCATGCTCAACCCCGTCATCTACAGCCTGAGGAACACAGAGGTGAAAAGGGCGCTCACAAGGGCTGTTTGTGGTAAAGGAAGTTCACAGTAAGTGTGATAGTAAAGCATAATTGCTCACTACTCTATTTGAATTGGATTTTTAGGGAGAATTCTTGGGAAAAATGTTTCTCTAGATGGGCATAAGTGCCTGGTCATGTTAGAAATGCACAGGCACAACAGGTATTTCTTTAGTTAGAATGAACTATGTATCTCTGAATGTTGGCTTATTCTTTGTCCCTGTCTTACAGACTTTTTATGTGGTCTGTTGGCTTTTTGTTGTGACATGGTTTTGTAGGGAAAGGGTATGCACATGAGAAAATAAGGGTCTCCTTAGATCTTCTATCTAACCCTAACTAGAAGGAGTTAAGAATACACTCTAATGAAGCTGGGCAAGGGCAGAGTAGAGAAAGAGAGAAGAACTAGATTTTAAAAAGGCAACAAGTGACCTTGGGACCTGCATGAAGGGACCAGAAAAGAAGAGCTGACAGGCAGGACAGAGAGAAAAACCACAGACACAGTGGATAAAGCACTCCCATCTCCAGTAGAACAGAGGGACAGCAAAAGCAATGGCACTAACTTTCAGACAGTATGGAATCAAGCTAAGCATGACATACATATATGCATATTTACATATATGCAAATGTGTGTATTAGTATATGTATGCCCATGCATGACTATGCACACGCTCTCACCCCTGGAGTCACTGTATATTCTATTCCAGATTCCTTATATTTATCTTGCACTTATAGAGTACAGTAGACTCCCCTACACCCCCTTGCTATCTCTGTGCTGAACAAGCATATGGTAGTTTCTTCTGCCCATCCTACACCACAGAGAAAGTCCCGAGAGTCAGGTCAAGGAAAAGTAAACAGAGACAGAAAGAAGCTGTACACAGATCACTGGAAGAAATGGCTTCACGCAGAGATGCCCAGAGGCTGAACCAGTTCTTAGGGTTTCAGGTAGGGGCAAAGCTCATTCACCTCTATAAAATCTGTGGGGAGCCCTGGGCTTCTCCATCTTTCTGGTGTCCCCTGCCCTGAGTCATTCTTAGGGTAGCTGACTATCTTCTCCTACCTTCCCTTTCTTTTCCTCTTTACAAACAAACCGTTTCCCTTCTGCTGAACTTTGCCCCTCTAATTTTTTCTGGGGTTTGGTTTATAATCCCAGTGGGCTCCTGGCTGTGCAGCAGCAGTGCTCCTCTCCCAAGTGCAGCATTTTCAGTTCTAACCTTGTTTTCATTGCACCCAAAATTACATCTTCTTGGAAGTGTAGGGAATTTACATTTTAGTTATTAAAGATTGATGATTTTGGTTCATGACATGAATTGAAAAAAGATTCACAAATAAAAATTTTAAAGTTGTATTACGTGTGAACACAGGAGACATTCCCACAGCAGGAGACTCAAGGACACCTGGACAGAGGACACTTACCCCAAACAAACAAGAAGAAGAGCCAGGGGTCTGGGCTTCTGCAAGGAGGTGGAGGTCAGGTGAGGGAGGCTGAGTAGGAGAGGTGCAAGCAAGCATGGTCTTGTTATACAGGAACACCCCCAGGTAACAGCAGCTCATAGCAGTCTGTGTCTTACCTCTCAATCTTCTGGTGTGGGTTGCTCACTGTGTAGACTGTTCCTTTAAAGGTAAACACGTTTTACAAAAGGAAAATTTGCAGGGTCCATCCTGAGCCTAAAAAGGTGTTCAGGTTCTCTGAATAGACAGCTGGAAACCGTGCAGATAAGCCTCTGTCAGAGTAGAATAGATTGAAGTTCCACATTGTTTACAACCATGCTGATATGCAGTACTTTACACATACGATAGCCTATGTTTATCGAAGGAGGTAGTTTGGATTAATTACAGCATTAAACTTTTATCTTTTCTTCCAAATTTTACTTATTGCTGTGACAATTTGCATAATTTTCTTGAAAAATTTTCTCATAATTTTTTGTTGTAGTTCTGAATATTTCTGGCCTTTAACCATTACACTATTGAAAAATTGTTTACACTCAGTTTCAGTCTCTGACTGTCCAGAATATGGCTCGGTATTTCTTACACATTTGAGTTTTACACACATAATTTTTAGGTTTCTGATGGGTTAAGGCCTCAGCTGGAGGGCACTGTCAGACATTCCTTTAAGGCTGGCCCTCGGTGATGAACTCCCTTAGCTGCTGTGGACTGGGAAATAGTTTGTTCTTCATATCTGAGAGACAGTTTGCTAGGTCAATCATATTTCAGTGGAAAGTGATGTTTTCCTCCATCCAGGATCTTGACTATATCAGCTCATGGTCTTTGGTCTAAAGAGATTGTGCTGCTGAGTTTAGGGTTTGTCTTATGTCTTGTTGATCTCATTTTCCCCCCTTGGTTTTGACTTTTGATGATTCAGTCATTATGTGTGTTGGTGAACTTTTCTCTGGGGGACATTTGGTTGGACTTCCCTGGCTTTTTCACCTTCATGATGGCATCATTCCCAGATCAGGAATTTTCATCCACTATGTTTTTATATGTGTTTGCTGGGTTTCCATGTAATTCCTCCCCTTTCTAATTTACTAGTGTGCAGTGTGTGTGTGTGGTTTGTGCATTTTTGGAGTGGTCCATGATTCCCAGGGACTTTCTGCCTTCCTTTTCCCTCCTTTGTCCTTTGTCCCCTAGGGATCATGTGTTGCACAGAAAATAGCAGAAAACTTCACTAATCCTGGGAATCTCATAGACGTTTGGGTTTAGGTGACCTGCAGACCTGACTACAGAAGATCTTCACCATAACATGCTGTAGTCAAACTTTAAAAATGTATAACTAAAATATTCCTTGAAAATATATACAAAATGAAAGGGTATGGCATACTTATGGGCAACCCTATTAGACTAACTGCAAGTACACTCACGAGATTGAATAGTTTGTAGGACATAGGATGGTCTTCCTTCCTTCCTTCCTTCCTTCCTTCCTTCCTTCCTTCCTTCCCTTTCCTTTCTACCTTCCCTCCTTCCTTCCTTTCTTCTTCCTTTTCCTACCTTCCTCTACTTTCCTTCCTTCCTTCCTTCCTTCCTTCCTTCCCTTTCCTTTCTACCTTCCCTCCTTCCTTCCTTTCTTCTTCCTTTTCCTACCTTCCTCTACTTTCCTTCCTTCCTTCCTTCCTTCCTTCCTTCCCTTTCCTTTCTACCTTCCCTCCTTCCT
>PVJX010013442.1:0-47548 GCA_004027295.1 Dolichotis patagonum | reverse complement strand
AGTTCAACACACATGAAGGTATGGACAGCTGTTTTGAGGAGAATGCGAGACATTATGACAGCCATTCATGGCTTCCCTAATGTCTGGTCTTGAAGACCTGTAATGCCCTCCTTGTCCTGCTCAGATCAATTCCATACTAGGTTGTTTCATGTGAATTCCCTATATGTGACAATCTGGACAACTATTTGGAAGAAAACAAAAGTCAATATGATAGAGAGTGAATATCTCCAATTGTCTAGCTTTGAAATTTATGTTGGTTATACATTGCTTTCTTGTGATCCGCTTTGCTCTGTTTTGTTGTATTTAATTTTACCCTATTGATATAATTGCATGTATATTTGAGTGGGTAAGATGGATGACCATATTGTTGTTTTTGTCAGATCGTGGAGCAGAACTGTTAACAGTCTCACTGTTTGAATGTCTACTTTACATGCTTTAACTTTGTAATGTGAACAACTATTTCCAAGAAGTCAGTATGTAATTAGTCAAGTAATAGTTTCTTAGGTTTTATTGTTGTACTTTTCCTTTTTTCCTTGGAATACTGTACAGTTGCTACCCTTTATTCTGTTTTATTTTGTTTTGTTTTTTCCTCTTTAAATAAAATTATAAAAAAAATTACAAATCACAGAGCAAACTATAAAAGCATATGTATTCTGTAATGTTTATCCATAAGACTGCAGAAGAGGGCTGTGGAGTAGTAGAGTTCTTGCCTTGCATGCAGAAGGCAGTGGGGTCCTATCCCCAGCATCACGCATACACACTCAAAAATAAAATCCCAACGACTGCAGAAGAAATACTGAATTGTTAAATTTGGATATTAGAAAGGAAAGACAGGAAAAACAGTGTGTACAGAAAGCCTAGCCATTGATTGATTGGTTAGCTGTCTGAGGCATAAAATACAACACAAAATTCAGATTTATGTATCCTGGAAATGTTCTGAGCTTCCATCTGTTTGAAAGTCAGATGTCTTTCTGCCTCACATTTAAGCTTCATAGAAGAAATCCTATATTTAAAAATGTTTCATTGTGTTATTCCATTATGATATGTATATTTAATTGTTTCCAGATAGCATTTAAAGTGTACTTATATTTTTATTTTTATCATTAGGTATATTCTTGTGATCATCCAAAGAGGTTAGAAATTAAAATAAAAATTTAAAAGAATACAGTGAATACCTGAATTGCAGCATTTTTTTTTTCAGTATTTTATTCTGAAAGTGGTTCCTTATTGTTAAAAAAGATTTTTTTTTAAAAAAGGCAAAAAAATGATTTGTGGAACAAAAATCATGTCAGGCTGGTTCACATTCTGCCCCTTTACTTACTTATTAATAGTCTACCCTGAAATACTCTCTTTTTGATGTAGTGTTATAATTTTTTAAATTGCTTTTTACTTTATTTAATTAATTAAATAATTCATTAATTTTTTGGTCTTTTGGAGACAGCTTTTGCTATGTAGTTCAGGCTGGTCTTGAATTCACTCTTTAGCCCAGATTGACCTCAAATTTGCAGTGATTCTCCTGCCTCAGCCTCCCAAATGGTGAGATTACATGCATGCACAATCATGGCCAGCTAAAGTGCTTTTTAAAAGAGAATTTAATTGAAATTTTATTTTATTTGTATTGAAATTTTATTTTATTTTATTGAATTGAAATTTTAAAGCACAAGATTGACAATTCTAATTATAGGTTACTAAAGAACTATGCTTAAAAAAAATAGGAAAATCACCATGCTTATTTTTTGTTTACCTGGCAGTCCCATATTCAAAGAAAGCAAGGAGAAAGAAGACAAAGGGTAGAATTTTGGTATTATATACAAATCAAGTTAGCATCAGTTTTTTCAATTCAAAATTACCTACTGGGGGAAAAAAAAAAGCTACCTACTGATTGCTTACCTTATAAAGTATCCCTGTTTGGACCAGGCCTGGTGGTGCATGCCTGTAATCCCAGGAAGTTGAGGCAGAAAGGTCATTGCAAGTTTGAGCCCAGCCTGGCTACAAAGTGAGCTCAACACCAGCCTGAACTGCATAGTGAGACTCTGTCTCAAAAAAAAAAAACAAAAAAAGTAACCCCTGCTATATTTCTATGTAATGTCTAGATACAAAGAGGATAGAACTACTGAAAGGAAATAATTATTGCATATATATATATATATATATATATATATATATATATATATATATATATATTTCTTTTTTTTCTTTTTTTGTTTTTTAATTTTTTGGTTTGGTTTTGTTTTTAGTTTTTTGATGCAGAGTCTCATGTAGTCCAGGCTCACTTTGAACTTATAGTTGATGCTGGCCCTGAACTTGTGGAAATCCTCTTGCCTTAGCCTCCTGGATGCTGGGATTACAAAAATGTACCCCCACTAATTCTTTCTTTTGGGGGGAAGGGTAGGTACTGAGAATCAAACTGAGAACTTCATGCTTGCCAGGCAGGTGCTATACCACGAAGCTAAATCCCTTACCCCTAATTCTTGCTTTTAAAAAAATGAATTCACCATTATTAAATCATTGTTTCCTGTTTTTTAATCCTTATTTTTCTGGAGGTTTTGTTGTTTTTGCAGGTTGGGAAGGTACCAAGGATCAAACTCACAACCTTAAGCTTGCCTGGTAGGCGCTGTGCCACTTAACTATGTCCCTGGCCCCTCTTAGTTCTCTTATTTACCTCTTAACATCCAAATACATTAGCAGGTCCTTTAACTGTGTGCAGAATATATTCATCCTGAATCTAACCCTTTCACAGCTCCTGCAGCTTTCTTAGTTCAAGTCATCATCATGTTTCACCTTGGGTAGCCAAGGGCATAACTTTTATTTGGGACAGGATTTCTTAAAGATTATACTTTTAGTAGTTTTGCAGATTTCTCAAAGTGACATTTAACATTGAGTCCCATTAAGACTGTCAAAAGTTTCTTATGTTTTCAACTGTAATCTTTGGGAAATACTTAGAAAAAGAGAAGACTGAAAAGATGGGAGATGAAGAACAGGAACAGATGCTTTTGTATATCAGCTTTGGAAGCGTTGTTTTTTGTTTATTTTCCAGTTGCTGAGATTTAGAAAAGACAAGTGAGAGAGGATGATGAAACCCAGTTAGAGTATCTGGCTGAATTCTCTTGTGTTTTGACATGACGCCATCCCCAAAAACTGGGAAACAGGTTGGGTTAGATATGCAGATGTCTCCCTCATCAATGCCAGGCCTAAGTTAAGTTATTCTAGATTTGAAGGCTACAGGAGATTGTGTTTGTGCCTAGAGTCCACAGTGGGTACCTGGATTTGTCAGTGTTCTCCAGATAAACAGAGCCAGGAAAAGAGTTTTATTGTAAGGAACTGGCTCATACAATTACAATGCTGACAACTCCAGAATTGGTGTGGTAGGTCAGTAGGCTGGAGACCCAGTGAAGGGTGGATTTTTGCAAACAGAATTCACAATTCCCTCTTTGATTGATTGGATGAGGCCCTCAACCATTATAGAGAGTAATCTTTTTTACTCAGTCTACTGACTTGATACTGTAGCCTAGCCAAGCTATCTTAAATTTTAAGTTTCAAGAGAAATACAATTTCAAAACATAAGGTCATTTGACTAATTCAGTATGTAGAAACTATCATCTTAGATTTTACAAATTTACTTAAAAGGGACATAGTAGCCATTTGGAAAAAGAATTGTATGAGGCTTCCAGTGCCCCTTATATTCAATTGAGATAACATTTTGTACCAGCTTGTGTTCATCCTTTGAGAAGTTATCCCTCCTTCACAGACAGAAAACCTGTCATTGTGACTTCAGACTGTTAATTCTATTATACATAGTTACCCTGGAACTCACAGTATACCTCAAAGGCTGACATAGAAGTGACTACCATACATGTATTTAGATCAGAACTTTCAGATTATCAGAAAAGTAATGGCGTCTGGTTTTTTAGGCAGCAATAGATTTGGCACTTGGACAAGCTTCAGTAAGAGGAGAATGCTTTAAAATGGAATTGAAAAAGATGTCATTTACCATCGTTTATCGTCTGAGAGACACAGGGTTTAAAGAGAGGATAGAGCTTACACAGGAGGAGTAACTCTCAGGAAGTGCTTTCCTTCCTCCTTCCACCAGCGTTTTGCCCTGTGCCTTCCTCCCTTCAAACCACACCTTGTAAACGCTTTCAAGTGCTGTTCACAACGCGAGGAATTCCGTGTGTTGTTCCACACTGGGTTTCAACTAATAAAACACACACAAAAGGCCAAATGCCTTTTTACACAGGAGATTAACTATTCAGTCTTTAAGTTGAAAGCAAGTACAGTTAGGGTATATAACAGGCGACAGTTTCCATATGTTATGTTTTAGGCAAGCAGAAGTATGTTATTTATAGTTTACAACATGTTGTATAAAATTAAAGCTAGCAAGGGGGCTCCCAGGGAGGTAAATTAGACAAAGGAAAGACAGAACTGTTGCTGTATTCTGAAAAGATGCCTATACCCACACAAAAATTTTTTTAATATTTAAGCAATCTACAAAAGTAGTTGTGGTCTTTACAAAAACAAATTCTAAAAACAAGATATTGAAGATGGGGGGGGTTAGTAGTAGAAAAAGAAAAGGTCTCAGAAAAGCAGGACTAAATAATTGCCATTAAAAGGGTAGATCTCCCCGAGCACAAAATAAGGTTACATGAGATCAGGTTGATCTTTGACCCAGCAGTCTGAAAGCACGTTAAACTGCAGCAAGTAATAATTGCTTCCTCATTTAGATTAGACAATGAGTTCTCTCTACAAGCTGCTCTCCTCCAAATAGATTGAGGAGAGTAATTGAAACATTATACGGGGAAGTAGAGTGAGCGATTCCTCAAAGTGTGAGAGCAGAGCTATGGTAACCCCTTCAGCCTGGCCTTCATCCTGTTCCTATTTAGGGAATCTGTGGGGCAGCCAGTGTTGAGTACAGCCTGCAGCTTGCCAGCTTTATTGTTTAGACTTGAAGGGAAGGTCACATGCCCTCTTTGACAGAGAGGTTTATGGGCTGTCTCTAATTAGAAGCGCCCTCCACCAGACAGACTGTTGGCCACCTTCCAGGAGCGGGGGCTTGATAGCGGCCACTGATGAAGGGGAAAACAAGGTTATTTACCCTGTGACTGTAATTCTTGGCACAAGTTGTCCCTTTACTCTCAGACACGTTTTCCTTTTGTTCCACTTAGAATTCTGAGCAGGGCGTGAAAGGAGAGAGATGCGGCTATATAGTGTTGTAAGCAAGCCATATGTTGGCCTCAGATACATTTAACTATTCCAAGGCCACATAAAAAGGAATGGGAGAAGAAAAGGGGGGGGGAATGGGCAACGTAGAACGTTGCTTATGAATATAAATGCTTAGGCACATGCCTACACACAAGCTCAAAAAAGGAAGTTAAATTTGCAAAATCTGTAAAATAACAGCTGTACGGTTGGACACTTAAGAAATCCCAGCGGTAAAACGTGATTCGGTCTAACTATTACTGGTGTGTTTAAAGAGTACCCAGAATATATTTGGCTTGTCTTGCTCTGTAGGGTCTGCAGGACGGTAAAGTAAGCCGATAGAAATGCTTTTTGGTTGATTTAAACCAGATGCTCCGTTTTTGTCCTGTTTGCAGGCGCAGCAGTACTGCATAAGGCAATACTGCCCCCCTCGGCCGTCCGCCAATGCAGTCCTGTGAGCCTGGTCTCTACCAGCTACCTCGGTCATAAAAACCTTTCAAGCCTCCATTATTATTCCAGGCGCATTCCAAGGAGATTGAGTCACAGAGTTCACTAAGCTTTTCTCCCGCCCTGAACTGCCTGTACCAGGTGGAATACGAGCCCCCCACACACTTCAAAAATGGAATCCATAACCGATCAAGACGCGCTTCAGGGAAAGCCCCACATGCAACCCCTACGGCAACCTCTCCCCTCCACCCACCAAGCTGGCTGCACAGCTAGAGTCCCATGCCAGCACTCGGATGGTCTGGTTAAAATGTGGGGTTTCATCTTGGAGGAATCTATCGTGCAGCTGCCTTATTTTCTGTGCTGGTTTGAGAAGCTCTGAGGGCTGCATGGCCGCGGGGCACAGGCTGGACTGGAAACTTTTCCGTTAAAACGTGCATGCAGAGGATTTGGGAGAATTAAACTCCAGCCTGGAGGCTTGACGTTCTGGTGGCCTTTAAGTCGCCCACGAAGGGGCACTCCCAGCCCCTCCTACGGCCGCCCAGACGCGCAGGCAGCCAGCCGCACATCTGGCGGCCCAGGAGCCACATCTGGAACGCTAGCCCCCTCACGCAGATGTTCAGGGGCCGGGCGAGAGAAAGAACCGCAGGCGCAGAGCTGCCGGGGCCGCAGTGCCTCCCTCCTGCGGCACAGGTCCAGAGGCGGGAGGCGCGCGGCCCGCGGAAGCGAGCTGGGCCGGCCAAGGGGCTCGAGGACCGGGCCAGGCTGGGACTGGAGCTGCCTGGGACCCGGGGAGGGAGGAGGGAGCCTGGGGGCGCGCTGGGAATCGGGGTCGACGGTGGGTGCTGGAGCCGCGCCAGCTGGCTGCGGACACTCGCCCCGCCCCCCTGCGTGGGATTTTACGAGCCTGGGCCCCAGGAGGTGGTGGCGGGAGGAGGGGCCGGCGCGAGCGCTTCCTGGGGGGAGGGGACCCGGCTCGCGGGGGCCCAGAGCCCCGCCGCTCTCGGCCCCGCTCGGGCGCTGAGACGCAGGCGCGACCTCCCGCCGAGACCCGGGCTGCGCCCCCCGCGTTCCTTCCCGGGAGGGCAAGAGGCGTCCTCGGGCCTACCCTACCCCGCAGGGCGCCCCCTCTCCTACCCCTGCCTGAACCCGGGCAGGGAGGGGCGCCGGGTGCCCGCTTGGCTTCCTCCCCAGTCCCGGCCGGCGGGCCGGCGGCCGTGCCTCGCCGACGTTTGTTTGCGCGCTGGAGTTTTGACGTCTCGCTAAGCCGCAGCGTTTGCCAAGGAGTCAGGACTGTTCGGCAGATCCTGCGTCTATTGGATGCCTCGATCTGAACAAATAGTTTCCACTCGATTTGTTTAATCAAGGCGAGGGCGGACTGTTCTTCAAAGCTGTCCTTCATCCAGGTTGCCCTGAGATTTTTGTCTAGGGGGTGCCATAACACCCCAGGTTGTTGAGCAAATGCTTTGTGACACTTTAGAAAACCAGAGAGAGAAATCTAAAAGGGAAAAAAAAGTCACAGCCGAGAGATAAATGTTAAAGACGATGGTACGTTTTCCTGTATTTACAGTGTGAAAGCAAATACCCTCAAAGGGCCCCGCGCGCGGGTGAATGGGCCCTGTAGTCCCATCTTAAGCTCAACAAATGTAGTGTTTCCTCTCCAAAGGTTGCAAGACTTACCTGAGAATAAAACAAACAACCAAACAAAAACCAGAGTATTAAGTATTCAAACATTGGCACTTTCACTGCTTACCTATATAACCTGTGGCAAAATATTCAATGTCTTGGTACCTAATGCCTCAAGTTCACTTTCTAAAAGGGAACAGTATACCATGGGGTAGTGTTAGGATTAAATATCAATAAGACGGTGCAAGTCAGGTGTTTGACACAAGGCCTGAAGTATATGAAACACGAGATAATTAGTATGAATGTGAGTAGGACGTTCATCAGCAAAATAAAAGTTGTGAGCAATAGTAGCTGGAAGAGGAAGCCTCCATAGGTGTATTACGAGTTTTATTATATCTGAAGAACAATTAAAACCGACAAGCAGAACCTTCATAGTCTCATTAAAGGACACTAAATGAAATGATAAGTGATACACAGGTTTTCATCATAATGTAGCTATCCATACATAGATAGGCAGAAAGAAAGCAGTGCTGGAACTGAACTGGGATCTCACACTTGGCAAAGACATTGCTTCTTGTCATACATTTATATCCACTACGGGAACTGTATACCCTCAGTCTCCATGACCTAGCTTTTCAAAGCATGGATTTGACTTGGGGTTTCCCAATTATAGCCATTCCCCAAAGATCACTTCTAGAAATTTTCCCTCCCGAGTGATGATAATGTAGTGAAAGATACATATTGAACACACTGTCTTCCTTTTTCTGCCTAGCTTCTTTTCCCTCTGCTAATAGAGAAGAATGGCATACAGGAGGCCTCTGAATTGACTGAAAATCTGGGAACTTAAAATACATTAGATACACAGGAAGTGTACTTCTGAAAAGGTCAGGGCTATTGTGCACAGACGGCAGCTGTTGGAAGTTATAGGAGTCTCTTAAATTCTCCAGGCTCTGTTTCCTCTCCTTTTAAAGTAAGAGGAGGTTTGGACCTAGCACTTCCTTCCTACACTAAAATTCTTTGGTTTCAAAGGTTGCTGTGTTCAGGTAGTATTTTCTGTGTGTAACAGAGCCCAGCCAGGGAAGGAAGGAAGGACTTTGGCTTTTGGCTTGAGAAAACAACAAGGAGTGATGAGGGAGGGTAATGGGGGCATATTGGTACTGAACTATAAAGCAAGGTAAAGTATCTGTAGTCGGGTAAATGCTAACCTGGATATGGATGTTATATACATTGCTGTAAATTAATACCAGGTACATATGTATTTATTTCTAGTGTATGTGCAGCATAGAGCTGACAGATCCTCTTAGAAGGCTTTTCTACCACCTGCAAAAAAAAAAAAAAAAATGGAATTTTCTTCCTGTCACTTTGATTGTGGTCTGAGAGGTGACTTTTCAGCAGGGAAAGGAACTGTAGCCCATTCTCCCTGGAAGACAAAAATATGCCCTCTTGTGGGTCTCTTGTCCTGTTGGCAGGGAAGTTTACCCCTGCCAGTTCTTTACCCCAGGCAAAAACTTTGGCCCTTGTGCTCAGGGCTCTAGTCCCATTTTACCTTAGGGTATTTCCCACATAATTCTCTCTCCTCATTTTCCCAAATAATAATATGCCTCCATCTCCTTAGATTCCTCTCCCTCACATTCCACACCCAGTCTATCAGCTCTTGCTGTTTACAAATTCAGATATGGATATAAATATGACCCAAGCCCCACCCTTTCTTACTGCCTGCTACACTAGCAACTAGTCCAAGTCATTGACGTTTCTTGTCCTGTCTACTGCAGATGCCTCCTAATTACTTTCCCTGCTCCCACTTCTTCACAGTACATGTCATTCTCCACATAGCTGCCAAAGCAGTCCTTTTAAAATCTAAGTGAAATGTGCTGGCACTCCTGTTTCAGAATCCTCTAATAGCCTCTCAATCACACTTGGAATAAAATCCCCACTCTTAACCACAGCCCAGCCCAGCCCATATGATTGGACTCTTGCCTAATTCTGTCACCTCATCTTTTGTCACTTTCTGTCTTGCTTATTTCTCTCCAGTCATGCTGGCCTTCTCACCATTCCTTAAAAACGTTAAACTCACTCTTGCTATAGGGTCTTAGTATTTGCTGTTTCCTCTTCCTTCAACGCCCAGATCTCCACAGGGCTCCCTCTTTGCCTTTTCAGGTCTCTGCCCATGTCAGAGAGACAATCACCCCACATTACATAGAGGCAACTCAGCCATAACCATTGTTTAACCATTGCTTTATTTTCTTCATGTCTTTTATTGTCTCATTTGCCTATTTTTTATTATCTATCTCATCTCAGAATGTACATTCTGTGATGGTAGAGACTTGATCATTCTTGTTGAACAAGGCAACTCCAGCCTAAAACATTGCCTGTCACATGAAAAGTATCCCATAAAGCATTTGAAAAGACAAAGAGAGTCTCACATGGTGAGCAGCTCTGGTGAAAAAGCTGTCCTTCAGTTAGGATGAGCTCAAGAAAATTTCATTCTTACCCAATCTCATGAATTTCTTTCTGATTGGTCACTGATCCAAGACCCATCCTGACTTTTGGGATGGAGTTGAATGCCACATGCATATAAGCACATGAATCAAAGTACATTCATTCAGTGACACAGAGAGGGAGGAGAAGGAGAAAGACAGCAACACAGTAGCATGAGTGGTCTATGTTTTGTTCAGTGAGTGTATGCACTAGAATAAACATGAGAATGAGATGTGGATCTGCTTTGGGCTCCCTCACTCTCAGTTTCCGTGTCTCCATCATGCTGGTTGTTTTGAGGCGCTGACTGCCAGAATAGCAGAGCCATCAAATGCAAAGCAGTTGGGAATGACTTTGAATCCTGCATCCACTACATTTGTGTGACACCTCCTTACCTTTTCAGTGCCTCAGTTTCCTTATCTGTGACATAGGGCTGATATTAGTGCCTCCTTTATAGGGTTATTCTAAGATTTAGATGAATAATATGTATCTTAGAAAAATATATGGAATATATTAAAAATATGCATTTTTAAAAAAATACTGACTTACTTGATTTTCTCCTTTCTTGATGACTTTATATCTTCAGCACTTTTAAAAAATATAGCTGTGTGGGGCTGGGGATTTAGCTCAGCGGCATAAGCGCCTGCCTTGAGGGCAGGCAGTCGTGAGTTCGATCCCTGGTACCAATAAAAAAAAAAAAATATAGCTGTGAATGGCACTGGAATTTTCATTATTCTTTTAGACAAGTAATTTTATTATTTTTTTTTTTTATCTTTTTGAGACAGGGTCTCACTATGCAGTTCAGGCTGGCCCTGAGCTCACTTTGTAGCCCAGGCTAATCTTGAACTCGCAATGATCTTCCTGCCTCAGCCTCCCAAGTGCTAGGACTTCAGGCATGCACTACCACACCCCGGCTAGACTAATAATTTTACTTTTAGCCCCAATCATAATTATTTTAGTCATTATTCATCTAGCATTTATGCTTAGGCATCAATCCTCTTTAAGCCAAAGTATACCTAATTTTGCAAAAAGAAACACTCAAGAGGTCATCACCTAATTATAATCAAACAAAAGATGGTTCTTTTTAGTTCTATAATTTTAATTTGGCCAGTATTTCTATAACATAATATTGTTATTTGGTATGCTCATGTCAGTCAGCTCTATTGAAAAATAAATGTCAGTGTTTTCCTTAAATTCGTGTCAAATTATCCCTGTAGAAGGGACTTGGGCCAGATATTCTCTGGAAGCCTCTTCAGCTCTGTTTTCCTATGGTTTTCTTGTGATCTGAGGGGGAGGGGATTACCAGGAATCAAACTCAGGACCTCATGCTTGCCAGGCAGGTGTTGTACCACTGAGCTAAATCTCCTGCCCCTTCCTATGGTTTTCATAAAAAGTAAAATAATTCAGTGAAATGAGGGGTTTGGGATTAACACTATGTCAGTTATACCTGGTTACTCAGTGACTCATGGACAATGTAGATGGTTTAAAGTCCACTGTATTATTTGGAACAGGCTAGGTTCAGGTTCAACACAAATAAAATTCCTTTGAACTCTGGACAGGCTGTCAGCACCCTTCTGGGCTCAGCTCTTCATCACATTTCCCAGGGCGTTAATCAGTCATTCACACATAACTGTATTGGGACCTCTTAAGAAAAGACTGCAAATACCTGTGTTTATTACCCTCTAGTTATTGTTAAAAACCTCCTTGAACTTGTTCTACATATGATACGTTAATAAACACTTTTTGCAGTCCTCACCTTAGTTAGGGTACCATAATTCATCCATTCATTCAATGGATGGACTGCATCCATTTATTCAAACAATGAACTGAAAGCTAGGAATTATGCTAGTGACGGTCCCTGAAGTCTCCAAATTAGAAACCTGTCACAGATTGGCCACCAAAGTGGTGCCAGTACAACTTTCTGAATATCTCTTTAATTGTTGTTATCTTCTCTCTTTATTCCCAATGTCACTATGTTGGTAAAAGTGGTCTAAGCCCAGGTACAGTAAAAAGCAAAGCACAAGGCAATCTACTAAGGAGTAAGTTCCCAGTTTTCAACATGAAGTCATGAAATAAATCACCTCTGCTGTGTGCACGAGGGACGTTTCTGGAAGGACTGATGACAGGCAGAGCTGCATCTCAGATGAGTCTGCAAGAGCAAGAGGGGTGAGCATGACTGTCTCTCTCTTACCTGCATCCATTCGCCCTTGGCGAATGTTTACCCTATGGATATCAAAATGCCCCCGGACTTAATTGTGTCATATGGCCACTTTGGAGGTTTTAGGAAAGACAGACTTCTTGCCCAAAGTATGATATATCATCTGACTTCAAAAGTAGAACAACTTGGAGGTGGAGCTCTGACCTAAAGTGAGAAGGAAGAGGTAGTCAGGGGATCTGACTAGGGGTACAAACAAAATCCTCATAATTGTAATTCTTCCTTCAGATCCTTGTAACTGCCTACTAGGAGGACTTTGTCCCTCTCAGTCCCTTCTTATCCACTTTTCACACTATCCCTATAGTGCTCTTTGGCAGAGTCAACTCTTTCACCAGCTCTCAAGATCCCCACATTTTACCATGGAAATCTGTGATTTATTCTTCAGTCCTTTTATTAAAGAAAGTTTTTATGAATAGAACCAGGAGGTCATTCATCTCAGGCTCCTAAATTTACTGATTTGTTTTGTAACCCAAAAAGTAACATACTCAGCTAGGCAGGTGGCACATAACTGTAATACCAGCAACTAGGGAGATTGAGAAAGGAAAATACCAAGTTTGAGGCCAGTACAAGGAGGTTAGTGAGACCCCATCACAAAATGAAAAGTAAAAAGGGATGGACGTACTCAGTGGCACGCTGTATGCAAACATGAGCCCCTTGGTTCAATCTCCAGTACTGAAAACAAAACAAAACAAAACAAAACAAAACAATATACTCATTATAGGAAATTTGGAAAACACGAAAACGCCTACTTTTAAGAGTAAAACTCCTAGTAACAGTTTAGAGCTATGAGGGCATATTTTATCCTGACCATATTTTTCTATGAACATACATACATGTACAATTTTTTTCACAGACATATTTAATAAAAATTATACTTCAAGAAGTACTGCACTAAAGTTTATATTCAACAAAAACCTGTCAAGACTACCTAGATGGTGCAATTTGATAGCATACCCTTTACTACAATTTTCTCATTATTTTATTTTCTTAACTATTAATTAGGTATGCATAAGAAACATGTTTACATTTCAGAAATTTAACGTAGCGAAAAATCTTTAAATATTGTCCTCCTGGATATGTTTTACTTCTGTTTTAAATATAATAACTTGATATTAAATGAAAGTAATAGATAACAACCCAAAAATCATGAATGTAATTTTGAACTTCTGTTATAGTGGAAGATAATGATTTAAATAAATTATAATATGCTATTTTCTTTACTATGACCTAAAACTATTGTGGGAAACAACTGGAGTGACTCCCCTTAAATGCAGAACAATTGCTGCAACTTTGATTATATGGAGACTTATTTCCTTACCCTGATATGTACAGAGCTGGCTATGGTATTTCCTTCTCTCTTCAATTGGCTCTAAGCATTGCAAATAAGGCCAGCTGAGGAACCCATATGTAATCTCTAAAGCCATCAGACAGTCTCCTATTTCCTCACTTAGTGCTCTCTGTAAAAGATATGAGCACAGGTGGGATGGTAGAGCCATCAGCTCCAGGAATGTCACCTGGGTATGAGTCTCAAGGTAAAGAGGTTATGACTTCCCAGGGCACAAAAATTTACATATCAGAAACCAAAGCAACAGCCTCCTAAAACAATTTAGTTGCTACCTTAATTGAATTATGCAAATTGATCTTCTGCATATCTTTATCTCTGCATTTGCAGAGATGCTTTTCTCCCTACCTGGCCAGCCAGCTCAAATTACATAATTCCCACCATCCTCACTGTCACTCATCCCGGAGCCACCCCTCTTCTTCACAAGATAATAAATTCTGGGAGAGGCCTAGGATCAGGGCCTTTGTCTGCACATCCTCACGGAGATTGGATTTAGGACCCCTTGGCTGACCTTAACTTGGAATATGTCTTGGTGTCTTTACACTCGAGGTGGGTTGCATTGGAGGTAGTAGATTAGAATTAACTTGCTGGGATTCCAATAACATCTCAATGGAATTACAATTATAACTTTTTGGATTGTGAGTAATGTACCCTACCTTAAGAGTCTGACAAAGATTGTTTATTTTATGATTCTTCAAATTCCAATATTTTTATTGTATAAGTAAATTATTTGATGTATTAGCATCACAAATTACCACTTCCTTCCAGTCTGTAAGTATGGACTTTACATAATAGTTAATGAAAACACTATATGTTTAAAAAAATTACATGGGGCTGGGATGCAGCTCAGTGGTAAAGCACTTGCCTAGCATGTGGAAATTCCTGGGTTAAACCCCAGTACCACCACCACCACAAAAAAAAAAAAAAAAAGGAAAAGAAATCTGTAAATAGAATGTGAAGCAAACATCTGTGAAACAACAAACAGACTGCATGCCAAAACATGTGGTTTACTTTATACCATTAAACCTATGTTTTTAATTATTTTTTTAAAAGAAAACATTTCCACATTGTGGCATCCAGTGATAAGTTTTGACCCCTGCAATTGTCAAACCCTCTTCCAGGCTGGCATTCTCGCATAAGGATTTCTCCTTGAAGTCAATTTGTCATATTAGTGCTTTGATGGCCTTGCAGAGTTCCTTCCTGCTCTTCCTAACTGGCTCTATCCTCAATATCCTGTTCTCTCCCTGTGAGAAGAAGAGGGCAGGGCGTGCTCCAGTTCCTACAGTGCTTGTCAGACACCGGCCACCGCAAGGCATAGGGAACTGTGTTTGTGGGTCTGGCTCCTTTCTCCCAAGGCGTGGCTGCTGCTTGTAGCCACACAAGGCTAATGGACTTTCTCGTATCTTGCAGATTCCCTTGGCCTGTTCCCAAGGATACAGTCATTAGCCCCAAGACTTCAGTCTGACCTGAACCTATCTGGTTATTTTTATTGCTTCCCCACACAGATTAAATGCTCAGAGGGGTTAAGTGTGGACTTTAGCATCTGACCTTTCCCTAACCTTTCCTCTCCTCTATCCTCTTCTCTCCCTAAACTGAACTTTTCTCTAAATTTTCTTGACTAAAGGCACTTCTACATCATATCCTGCTTCTGTGCAGTGGAGCCTTTTCCTTTTCTAAGTCCATAATGGTAGAATGGCGGGAGAGGAACACAATTTGTAGGAAGTATTAAGAAACACATTAGTTCAGTATTTTCTAGTTAATCCTTATTACACTGTGGTAAATGGTATCCAGTGTTGCCTATAACTTTACAGTTTTCAAAGCACCTTCTTATCTGTTATCTCATTATCATCATGTTACAACAGGATGGTTGGGTCCCCCCAAAATAGACTCTGAGATGGAGATTTGCATACAAGACATTTTCCGGGTGTGATGCCCTCAGGTACAGCATGTGCAAGAAAGGAAGGAAACAAGACCAGGCAGAGGGAGTGGTTGGACCTTGACTCAGTGCCACCCAAGGGCTCAGTCTTATAAGGATCTCTAGATTCACATCACTTGTCATGTTTTTCCTAAACTGAAGCAACAGAGCCTGCTCTTCGAAGCCCTGCATCGACAGCCATAGCGTCTGAGCTGCCTCCAGGGAAGATGAAGTGGCCTTGGATAAACCACTTTCAGCTGCAAGCACTTCTCTTGGCGCAACCAAGCTGAAGCCATCAGCTGACAAACCCAGGTGCTGGAGAGGCAGTGATACAGTCCTGAAGGGATTTGGGGACCTGAGCACAGTGGCTGCTGCGTTTCACTGAAGGGCAATTCTTCCTTCCTGTCATGGCACTTTTATGCATGAGCAGCAGGGGCTGCAGGGAGACTGCTTTAACTAGATCAAGGTCTCAGGGCAAATATGGGGATTTACATATTCTATTTTATTTTTCCACTTGCAAAATAATTCTATCAGGTGTAGCTTATTAACTTCCTTTTAAGGATAAAGTGACTGAGATTTTGGAAAGTTTGAGAGATTCCCTCAAAGCATTCAAGACCAGCCCATGGTGGAGCCAAAATAGGCTGTGCTTTGTATATCTTACACATGGACTGTGTTTTGCCCCAGTCATTTGACTTTGGAGTTTTGTTTTATTTTGTTTTTGAGATAGGGTCTCACTATTTTAGAATCAGAAGAGACCAGTAAACAGTTCACCCCTCCCATCTTCTGGACAGGTAAATTAAGTTGGTAAATGTTCAAGGAAATGTAACTGGTTAACATCTTTGGGTCTTAGTTTTCTCATCTGTTAAAATCAGATAATGGAAGGAAAATAAACTTGAAATGTATTTACATGGTACAGGATTCTCAGTAAGAACAAACTCTCAACTGTTAACAGCAGGGTCACATGTTACATTTTGGGGGTTGCGCAGAAAATTAATTTATCACTTAATTTTCTATTAGTTAAGATTCCTTTTAAAATGAGCAAGTTTCCAAGAGTGTATGTGGGAGGGGGGTTCACGAAACATTCTATCTGGCAAGTTTGGATTAGAATTTGGGTCCTGGAAGGCTTTTGCTTTGAATAATTTTGATTGGTATTTGGAATTTATAATCATTTAACTTCCTATGCTCAGATAAATAAAATAGCACAGCTCAATTTGCTTTGGTGTAAAGGAAACACCAGAGTTCCTTCCTCTGAACTGTTTGTGATATTAAAAACAAAAGATTCAAAATATTTTGTATGTTCCTTTGTCAGGCAGGCTGAGTTCCTGAAACACGATAGATGAACAAAAGTTAAATTATTTGATTTCTTAATCTACAATCACGGCTTCTTCTGTATTGAGTTCTTAGCACAAGTTTAGAATTTAAGAGTCAAAGGGAAGGGGATCAAGAGATGAAAGGAGGGAGGAATAAGAGATGAATAAAAGGGAATCAGGATGTGTTATGTACATGTACCAACTCCACATGAGGAATATAAACATGTACTACATTCATGTGCTAAAATAATAAAAAAAATTTAAAGAGTAAGTGAATGGCTCAGATGTTTCTCTTCTGAAAAACTTGCAAGTAAATTTACTTTTCCTGCTTTTTTTGGTACTGAAGATCAAACTCACAACCTCTCCCGCTTGCCAGGCAGGTGCTTATGCCACTGAGTTAAATCCCCAGCCCTATTTTTCCTGCTTTTAACATCACAAAATAGAAAGTTCTAATAATAGAATTATTCATAACAACAACAATACTATCACTGTAAAGGGTGCATTATCTATTGTTGCATCACAAGTCACCCCAAACACAAAGAACAATGACCATTTACCATTCACAGGTTTTCTGTATCCAGAACTCTAGAGGCCTGTGAATGGAGAGGCTGTGCCAGGAAGTTTTGTCAGATTCAAGCCTTCTGAAGGCTTGACTAATGCCAAGGAGCCATGCCCAAGGGGCTTGCTCACATAGCTGGCAAAGTGGTGCTGGCCATTGGTGCGAGGTCTTAGTTGCTGTCTGAATGAACTTTCCAAAGCTGCTTAAGCATCTTAGAATTTAGAATGTGCTTACTGGCTTCCCCCCCAAGAGAGCAATACAGGGCAACAAAGTAGAAGCTGTCGTGCCATTATGATCTAGCCTTAGAAGTCACCTATCTTTGTCCATTGGTAATCTGGTAGCTCACAGCTCTAACTCACTATGAGAAGAGACTATCCAAACATATAATCAGAAAGGTGAGGATGCCTGAGGGGATACCTTGCAAGAGGGAGCAGAATAGGCTGATGTGAATTTTAGTCATTTAACTCATCATAAATCAAACATCTACACTAAGAAAGTTCTGACCAGCTCTCCCTGCCTTCTCCCAGAGGAAAACAAATGTCCTAATAGCTGAGAGATTCAGTAAGCAAAACCCCAGCTCTCTAAGGAAATGTCCCAGAGCCTATATCAGAGGGCGTGGTCTGCCTGGCTGCCTCCTTCACCTCTCAAATCTGAGTACACAACACTGGGAATTCTTTTTTTTTTTTTTTTAAATCGGTACCGGGGGTTGAACTCATGACCACGCTTTTGCAAGGCAGGCGCTTATGCTGCTGAGCTAAATCCCCAGCCCCAACACTGGGAATTCTAAGCCAAGTGTTGCCAAATGGTTCTGTTATCTAAAAGCGACCAGGCACAGTCAGCAATGGCAAATATCAGCTATGGTGTTGTAAGTACTTGTGTGAGGAACTCTTCTCTCCTACTTGGTATCTCAATTCTGTAGGAACTGTATGCCGTGGATACATTTTATATCCAAGGATTTGAGTGGTTGCTAAGAAGTCTGCAGGTTCAAAGTATCTGACCCCTCAGCCCCAAGTTTCAACTCTAATTTTCATCTTTACTAGAATGGCTTAAACATGTCATATCTGAAGCAGAACTAATCTCTACCACTCTTTTACTCTAATTTTCTACTCCTCTCAATGTTACCACCCATCAATCAGTAGCTCAATTAAATAGTTTTGACTTCTGCTTTTCTCAAGCCCTAAACCTGATTCATCAGCATATTTTATCCCTTCTACTCCAGAATCTACCCAGCTTCTAATCACCATTACCATCATCATCCCATCTAAATCACTGTCATCTTTCACATCTGAATGATGCAAGAGTCTTTTCATTGTGGACCTCATTTCTGCTCTCATAGTTCCTTCCATTCTATTTGCCATTTGACATGAAGTTCGGTATCCTACAAAATCAGAAAGTGGCACAGGGTCACTGAGCACCTGAGGTGCATTAAAGAGACTCTGCCTTTTCCCAAGTTTTAGCCAGGAAGCTTTTAACAAAGTGCCACAAATATCTGCATAATCTTTTTACTTTCGAGTCCTATTTGAACTTGGAAATTGGCATCTAGATTCATTGTCCTTAGTTGAGATCACTGTAATACAAATCTCTAATCTTGGAAAATTGAAGTAAATCTAATTTATGCATTACAATTTCTTTTTTTGTTACTGTTTTACAATTAAGAGTGATGATGAGAAGACATGTTTGGATATATTTTGTAGGGTATTAGCCTTTTAAACAAATTAGACTTTCAGCCCATAAGTAATAGAGACCATTGATAGGTTGAGTCTACTGATATAGACTCAATCAGTAATGTGAGTGAGCATAGCGGCAGACACCTAAAATGTAGCACTCTGGGAGGTTGAGGCAGGAGCACCACAAGTCTGAGCCCAACCTGGGCAACTTTGAGATCCTAACTCAAAATAAAACATGACACAAGGGTTGTGGTTGCAACTCAGTGCAAGAGTCCATGATTCAGTGCTCAGCACTGGGGGAAAAATTCTGTAGTGTATATAACAAACAAAGCAACCGTATAAAAGTGGTAATAGATGAAGATTGGTTTGATTTTTAGTTTTTGAGACAGTGTCTTGAAATATAACCCAGGCTGCCCTTGAACTTGCTGTATATGTAGCCCAAGCTACTGTGAACTCACTGTCATTCTGGCTTAGTTTCCTGAATGCTGGGATTACAACTGTGTGCTCCCATGCCTGCCTATAGATGTAGATCTTTATCAAATGTAAATAATGTAGCCCGGGGCATGGTGGTATACGCCTGTAATCCCAGCACTCAGGAGCCTGAGACAGAGGATTGTTGCAAATTTGAGATCAGCCTGGATTACAAAGTGAGCTGAAGGCCAGCCTCAACTGCATAGTGAGACCCTGTCTCAAAAAGACTCCCCAAAATATACATATATATATATATAAATATAAATATATATGTATGTATTTTATTTATTTTTCAATGGGGTCTTACTATGTTGCTCTTTTCCCAGTCTGGCCTTGAACTCCAGGGCTCAAGTGATCCTCTTGCCTTAGTCTCCAAGTTCTGGGACTACAGGTATGTGCCAACCACATCCAGCTATATTTTATTTCTTATTTTATTTTTTAGCGATTAAAAGTCATATTGGTTTCTGCTTATTGCTTTTGGAGATACAGTTCCAGAAGGCCATCTTCACCAAGAAGAAAGTCATACGGGTCATGAAAAGCTCCTCAAGTATGTCTACATTATGCAAGAAATGACAGGTATAGTAATTGAGAAGGAATGTAAAATATGACAGAAAATAAATTCCTCAGGTCTTTATTTATTTATTTATTTTTTTGGTACCGGGGATTGAACTCACGACTTTTCGCTTGCCAGGCAGGCGCTTAAGCCACTGAGCTAAATCCCCGGCCCCCCTGAGGTCTTTATTTCATTATTTGGAGTTCAAAACCACTGATGGTTGAATCTAATACATATATATGTGCATGTGTGTGCATGTAAGAGGAAGATACTATATTTTTTTATATGTAGAGATGAGGAATGTGCATTATAAACATGAAAGAGCTGAAGATTGGACCAGCTCTTTTGCTATATATTTTTTCATTTTTTTTCTTATTGGTACCAGAAATTGAACTCATGACTTCGTGCTTGCAAGGCAGGCGCTTATGCTGCTAAGCTAAATTCCCAGCCCCTCTTTTGCTGTATTAATAATGAAATTTCTAAAAAAAAAAAGAAAGAAATTTCAAGTAGAATAAATTTAAACCAAATTCACACTAAATGATTCATAGGATTACTTTTATGTTTCTCCCTCTGAAGTTTGAATTTCCTACCTTGAGTGTCAAGAAAGGTCATTAAAATTCCCACCAAAGACTCAAATTAGAAAAAAAAAAAAAAGACTCAAATTAGAGAATGATTCAGGGTTGCTGAAAACCATTTTTTTCTTTCCTGCTGGCCATCTTCTATATTTATTCACTGACCTAGATAAAAATTTGTACTGTAGTTTACTTCTAAAATTACTTTTTAATTTTTAATGTATATCCTTCTATAACAAAATGAAAAGATGATTTACCTTAAGCCAACAAGGTAGTTGTGCCTCAATTATGCCAGTCCTCAAAGCTAAGCCAACATCATACTGAAGGATTCTCTATCTGAGCTTCAGGATACTCTGTGATATTGTCAAGAACTGCTTCCAGATACACTATGAAATCCTAAAACAAATTTTAAAAAGAGATCTCTCAAGAAATTTGATTTCACTTTAGTCTTAGAGGCATTCACAAACTCTTAGAAGGAGGAAGAGTCTCTAATTCATATGTAATTGTGTTTCAAATATAACAGGTTTGGGTCTCAGCAGGCCTTGGGGTGGAGGGGTAGAACTCTCACTGCTGTTTGGCCTTATTAGATACTACTGGAAGATTGAAAAGATGGACCAAAGAAGGAAAGGGCTAGTTTCCTGCCAGCTCTAGTTCTGACACTTTCACCACTGGGTAGCCCTTATATAGAGCCAGTCACTGACTACCTCTGAATTTCATTTTGTCTTCTTCAAAATGAAAAAGAGATCACTGACCTCCCATAGTTGCTTTGAGACTTAAGTGAAACAATGGATGTGAGAGAATACTGTGCTGTACAAAGATAAGGCATTATTAAAATTTGTGTGTGAGGATGTGCATTCTCAGGTCAAAGTTTATTTATTTATTTTTTTTTTGGACCAGGGATTGAACTCAGAACCTCACAATTGCCACGCAAGTGCTTGTGCCATTGAGCTAAATCCCCAGCCCCAGGATATGCATTCTTATATCTATTAAATAAAATATTTTATGAACAAATACATAATGTAAAATATATGTTCAGCCTTTACATGTCAGATAGATAAACTCCTTTTGAGCATTATTATAGAAGGAACACATAACCCAAAAATTCAAGGAAAAGTGGTATTGTAGGACAGTTTAATTTTATTGAAGAATACAAGTTAATTCATACAAGTTAAAGTCAATCTATTGGTCAAAGATGGATACTGATTCTCAAAGTGGAAATCAAAGAGTCTGAGCATGAATTGACAATTTTTGAAGTGCCTTATTGGATGAAAGGAAAACTGACAAGATATCTTATGTTAGCCTGAGTGTTAGGAGCTTTGGGATTATTTTTACATCTTGATTAGCACTTATGGGTAAAAACAATGTGAGTGTCTTCTTTGCTTAATGCAGGTGATGAGTCACCTTCACTTGAGTAAAGAATGATCTCAACCATGCCGCTTTGTGACCACTGCTGTCTGTTTTCTTGCCCTCTGTTTCACCTTGTGCAACAGGGTTTGCGCTTCAAATAAGCCATGCCTTTGCAGATTGGCCCAAACTCATTTTATTTCTTCCCCTGGACACACTTTCTGGCCATTCCAGCAGCATTCCAGGTGTCTCTGATGGTTCATCATAGATGTGGTTCACATTGACAGACAACGCAAACTAATACAGTGATCAAAGGACTATTCCCAGCCAGCCTTACATCTACACAGAAGCCTGTGCACCTTAGTTTAAGTTAAAACAAACTGTTGTACGTATCTGCTAAAAACATGACTTTATTTTTTGCTAACTGAATTTTATCATTAAAATAAAAAACTACATGCTGTGTGTTTCTACCAAAGACAGACACAGGACCAATGACTTGAATAACAGACAGATGCTTGCTCAGTAAAAATAAATTTACAATGTTCAGACTACCTAAAAAATACTTCCTTGGTTGATAATCCAAAGGTTGGGAGATTTTCAGCAGAGGCTGATAAGTATCTCTTAGGTATTCTTTCATGTACTTGCTCATTTATTGACTAAAAATTTCATCAAAAAATATACTGGGCACTGCTTTGCACTGCTAAAACAGAATCCTTGAGACTTGCTGATTTGTAAAGAACACCGATATATTTTATGCATTTCTTGAGATTGGCAAATTTAAGATCTAAGGGCCCACATCTGCCAACAGTCTCTGTACTGTGTTATTCCATGGTGGAAGGTAGAAGGGTAAAGAAGGCAAGAGAGCAAGACAAGGCAGAACTTGCTGTTACAACAAATCCACTCTTGCAGTCAGAAATCCATTCCCACAATAATAACATTAATCCATTCATGAGGACGGCGCTCTTATGGCTGGATTCCTCAGTCTCTCAACACTGTCGCATTAGAGATTGCATTTCCAGCATATGAACCGTGGAGCACACCATTAAATCACACTAAGCTAATTCAATGCTCAGTATATAGCTGCTACTATGGGGTAATCTGTTAGGTGACCCATAAAGGGATTCAAGCTTATGGAGCTTAGACTAGAAGACTTAGGTTTGAATGATAGAGGAGATGCGGCAAAATCAGGGGTAAAAATTGATTGAGTGATTTGTACTCAATCTAGAGCATTGCAGAATATTAAAGAGAGGAGGCAAGTAGATAAGAAAAGACTTTAATAAGCAGTATGGCATGCAGGGAGTCACCACAAGGAAGGTTGTGGTGGCTCTCTGCAGACAAAGGGCAGGTTCTGCCTGATATAGGTTCTGATGGGGGTAGGGCTCTAGTGGCTGGTGTGAGCTGATTTATTTTATGAAAGTGCAGGGGATTGAGTAAACTTTTACATTCTTGAGCTTTGGCACTTTGGGGAGGGAGAAGCTATAGGGGCTTCTGGGAAGGAGGTGTGCATTATTATGGCACAGCTTTGAACCGTTGCCACGACAATTGCGCAGTCTCTCAGACGGGGGGATCTAACAAAGATAAAGTTGGGCGCGCGCGCGCGCACACACACACCATACACTAGAATGCATCATCTGCCACCTGTGTAGACATCTCTGATGTTTGCCATTAGAATGAAAATTCAAACTCCTTTCCATAGCCTATGGGATCTAAAATTGAAAGACCTCTATCATTCTTCAAGTCTCATATCATAGTCTTCCTTGCTCCCTACATGCTAGTTATGTGTCCCTTTGGTCAGTTTGCAGGTCTTATTTTTTCTGCATTAGGACCTCTGCGTGCATAAATCTGTCTGATTAGGTAACTGTCTGCTTAGACTTGTGGCAATACCTGCCGCACCAAAACCCTCCATTATTCTCTGTCACAGTCTCATGTTTATTTCCTTCTTAGTCCTTCTTGTTAACCAACTCTGTAATTTGTTAGGTTTTTATGTGTTTACTACCTCTTTTCTGGACCCAGTGAAGTGTAATGTCTGTGATGGCAGAAATCTTATTTTATTTTCCATAGCCCAACACATAGCCAGCTTGGAATAAATATTTGTTGAATGAATTAATGAATATAGTAAAGTCACTTTTCCTTGCAAGTTTCATTTGCCTAAATGAAATTTTAGGCAATTATAACAATTTGGACGAATTTTCGCAGAAATGAAATATAATAATTTCACACTTTGATTGCAAAAGTAAGGTAATTGAGGAAAAGAATGAGATGACAAATTTTCTTTTTTAGAGATGAGATATTTGTTAGCTGTAACCTTGATATTATGATAGGTGTGCTGTAATGTAGTTTTATTTTCTGCTAAGTAGATGACATCATTTTAGTACAATTTTTTTCTTTTTTTTTTTTAAATCCCTAACAGTGCTATTAATCAAGCATAAAGTTAAGAAGTGAGCTTAGTGTCATCTTGTCCTTTGCTGGCTTCCTGATGGAAGACTCACCCGTGGCCTATGACCACATCCATTTGGCAGGAAGTCAGCTTATTTGATACACAAGGTCGTCAACGTGTTTCTTTTCTTGAGAAGCTTGGTTCTCTTCCCCCGAAACACAATATAAATGGAACACATGTCAATCCTGCAGATACTAGTTCTCAATTTCCAAATGCTAACCTTAGCTTGTACGAGAGGAGTAGAGTGCGTAACAAGGGGGAGGTTAGCATTGAATAGGACATCAATGAGCTGATAGCCTCTTATTCATGTGGCTGGCGGAGTCATAGATTTTTTTTGAGGATAAGGATGCTGTTTTCTTCCTTTGTTGCCATATATGCTGACTGCTTGATGGGTTTATAATATTATTAATTATGCACTAATTACTAATTGTGAGTTGGACCCAGTGGAAGAATGTTCCACAATACAAACCACTTTTGTTACAAACACAACTTACTTATCCCCCCAAATAAAAACTTCCACCTGAGCACCACTAAGTAATACATGATAGCTGCAATCGTCGTATTACTGAGTGTATGTTATAATCTAGGCATTGCTCTCAATGCCTCACATAGATTATCTTGTTTGATCCCCGCTACAGACTGCCAACCAAAAATGCACGTGAAAACTCTCATGTAGTAAATGGGTGATTGTAGAGAATTTATTGTTTATTAATATAATTAACAGAGAAACCTGGGTTCACCTTCATTTTTCTTCATTCTTAGAGTTCTAAATAACACCATTTGAGCTGGGCATGGTGGTGCATGCCTATAATCCCAGCACTTGGGAGGCTGAGGCAGGAGGATCACCTTGAGTTTAAGACCAGTTTAGGAGACATAGGGACTTCAAAGCTATTCTGAAGTACATTGAGAGACCTTATCTCAAAATCCAAACCAAACCAAACCAAAACAAAACAAAACAAAAAACACCATCTGAGCAGCAGACAAATCATCTGCTTAAATGAATTTTTCTAATTCCTGTTCTTATAATATCCTTATTTGATGAAGAAGTTGAGGTTCAGAGATGTTAAAATCTCATGAATGCTATTTCATAAATATATCATAACTAACTCCTCTAATGTTTGTTGAAGTTTCAGATAATTGATCATGATTTCCTTTATTATTTTTAAAAAGTAACCATTTAAGCAGCATCTATCTTAAAGAGGTACAAATGAGAGTTATTTGACTTTTATCTTCAATAAACTTCATTTCAAGGCTCTTGCAAGCAACTTTATAGAGAAATTTAAAAGTCATCCTGTAGTTCATCTATATTTCATTTGTACACATATCAGTGTTTTTTACTTGTTATAAGTGCTATGTAGATGCTATTTTATATTTGTGTAGTAATTTTCAAGTTTCAAAACCAGTAAGGTTAGAGAATAGCTATTTAGAATAAAGTACCATAAAATAAATATTTTACATGGCCCTGAAGCAAGGCCACCAGATTGCTGTAGCTGCTGGTTTCAAGCAGGAGCCTAAAGAGAATTCTTTCTGTGGTCTGTTGGCCATTTCAGAACTTTGGAAATGGACTGTCAATTCATCAGAAAGAAATAGCAGGTGAGTATGGCGGACTTTAGGGGGCCTGCAGGGGAGAGACACTGGCACCTCAGGACCTGCACTGTGCAGCTGACTCGGGGTGCCAGGAGAACAAGGAGCTCAGCTCCTTCCCTCTCTTGGGGGCGGCTGAGAGTGTAGCAGACTTTCGGCGGCCTGAAGGAGAGAGACCCTGGCGCGTCGGGACCTGCACCGTATGGTTTACTTGGAGTGCTGGGAGAACAAGGAACTCTTCCCATCTCTGGGGGTGACTGTGATCCTGCCTGTGTGTAGGCTGAGAATCAGACATCTCATGTCGTCCTGTCCCCCATCCCATGTCCTCCCTCCACCTTCCCCCTGCCTAGCAAGTGGGAGCCAGTGAACTACACATCTTGTGAAAAGATTGGCTATGTTATTTAGTATGAGCTCTCCATATTCAAAGATAAGGATAACCATTTGGAAGAAAACAAGAGACAATATGACAGATAGTGAAGATCTCTAGTTGTCTAGCTTTGAAATTTATGCTTTCTTATATCCCATTCTGTTCTGTTTTGTGTGTTTAATTTTACTCCCTTTTAAAATAAAATAAAAAATATTTTACAAGCACACCTGTCACTCTTTATTGCTTATATCAACTGTATAGAAGAGTTCAGTGCCATAAAAAGCTGGACACTTAATCTAGATCAGGAATGCTGTCTTCTGAATGTGTACGTGCCCTCAAAATTAATAAGGTGAAATTCTACTCCAAGGTAATGGTATCAGGACATGGGCTTTTGAAAGGTGATACTGAGTTAGAAGGATGGAGTTTTGGGGGATGGAGTAAGTGCTTTTATAAAGAACCCAGAGAGCTCCTTTGCTCCTTCCACCATGTGAGGATATAGTAAAAACAAGCTAAGAAGCAGGAAGTGGCCCCCTCCACACATACTTCTAAAGTTGGCTGGCTCCTTAATATGCCCGTTCCAGACTCAAGGCTGTAAGAAACAACTTTTGTGTGTGTGGTTATATGCCATCAGTTTATGTTATTTTGTTTTAGAAATCTGAATGGACTTAGGCACAGAAGTTTTAATCTAAATATACATTAGAATCACCTAGATGCAAATGCTGTGATGAAAGTTTTCAAAAACTATGACTACAAAAATATATAATCTTAGAGCAATAGAGCTCCATAGACCAAGTGTATCAGAATCTCTAGGACAGATCCTGCACATCAGTATTTTCTGACTGCCCCAGTCTCCCATGATTTTAATGCACGGCTGGAGTTTACACTGCTGATGTAGAATAGATCATTGTTTATTGCACTAAGATCTCAGATCACTGCCACTGCTTCCTTAAGAGCCACACTATCAATCATCAGTCATCAATCACCCCAAATATTTCCTTACTGGGTTCGTGAGATTCTTTGCTCATTAGCAATTTTAAGTCAGCCATTATAGTTTGTATAAAATCTATATTCATCTCTGAGTTCTTGATAGTTGTAGAAATAGAACACTCTTCCTTTGTCCGTCAGGACTCTTCCTGAGTCTGTTTTAGATGTGGAAGGAGTAGGATAAAGAGTATCTGGCAGTCTGAAAAATGTTGTGGGCTTAGGGTTTATGTTTTAAAGCTTCCCTCTGAACTTTAATAAGTTAGTTTATTTGAAAGTCTCTATTTTAAAACTAAAACAATGATTCAACTTTACATATTTATCCCAAAATCCTTCAACAATCCTTAAATGTCAGTAGTTATATCCACAGTGAAATGGGACCTAGAGGTTTTTATTAATTCATCTCCAGGAAATTCAGTAGTAAAACTTAAATTTATATTCACTGATACAGAAAATCTCTTTTCACCAAAGGACTCTGAAAGTCGTGGTGAAAGATAACTACTTCTAGGTCAAGTCACCAAGGAGACTACACTCCAGATGGCTGATTAAAGGAATTATCTCAAATTCCACAGTCATAACACTGGAACAGACTTGGTTGTAACTTATTTATTTACTCAGCCATCCGGTGTCAGGCACCAAAGAAAAGAAGTTTATTATAAAATTTACTGCATCAAATTTGAAAGGCTATTTGGGTCAATCATCCTGCTCAAACAAGGCTCATTCTCTGGTCAAATTGCAGAGGTCTTGGCCACTGATAGACACCATATCCAAGAGCCATCCTATGAGATCACTTTTCTCTACAGGAATGGGACGCAGGAAAAAGCTTTCCCTAATTCTCCTCCAGGTGTGAGCCACCTGTCAAAGCACATGGAGAACCCTCTCCACAGGGCCACAGCATTGACTCTTGGCACAGTGTCACCATCTAAACCCTACATAATTCTTAGCCAGGACTTAGCACTAGGGAGGAAAGCAAAAGACAGGTGTATGCATTGATTTCTTGATAATAGCCATTCTTGCTGGGGTGAGGTGGAATCTCTGTGTTGTTTTAATTTGCATCTCTTGAATGACCAGTGATGCTGAACATTTTTTCATATATTTATTTGCTATTTGTATTTCTTCACCTGAGAAGTGTGTATTCAGCTCAGTTGCCTATTTTTGGATTGAGTCTTTATATCAGGAAAGACTGATTTTTCTGAGTTCTTTATATGTTCTTGATAGTAATCCTTTGAGGTAACAGCTAAGGCCAACATATTCTTAATCTGCTACAGTACTTAGGGTTTCTGAATGGCTTTGTTTTATTGATTGATTGATTGATTGATTGGGTGTCAGAGATCGAACTCATGACCTCATGCTTGCCAGGCAGGCGCTTGTGCTGCTGAGCTAAACCCCTGGCCCCTGAAGGGCTTTGTTTTAAAACTACATTTATGAACTTATATACTTTCTCCTGTCCTGTTGTATCCTTTATAGCAAGGACAATGTGAATTCTTTTCTTCCACTCATGGTAATTTGGCACAATGGTTTACACATAAACAACTCACGATACATATTTATTGGTTAGCTGATTTTACGTTACATATGGGACACAATCTATAACACTCAATTTTGACATTGTGAGACACTGATTGACTTCTTTCTCTCCTATCTATTTCTTCCCCTTTCTTATTCACTCTACATCCACTAAAATGTAGCTCCTGTCCTTACCAATTCACTGAAATAACTTTTGTGAGGGTCACAGTGGATGCCTAGTTAAAAAGCTTACTCTTGGGCTGGGGATTTAGCTCAGCAGCATAAGCGCCTGCCTGGCAAGTGCGAGGTTGTGAGTTCAATCCCCTGTACCAAAAAAAAAAAAAAAAAAAAAAAAAAAAGCTTACTCTTTACTCTTCAGTTGATATTTCCTGGCCTCTCTGAGATGCTCTCTGAAAGCTCCCCTCCTTTGACTTCCATGCCAACTTTTACTTCCTTGGCCCTTCTCAGTATAGCTTGTAGGTTTAAAGATAGTGTGAGTTCATCACAGTGCATGCTCTATTCTGCTTTTACCCTACTTGAAGGTATGTCATCCACTTGCAAGTGTTTAGTATACCTGCTAGTGTACTGTTAAGTTGACCTGTCCTGATGGATAGTTTTCCTGAGGTATAGACTATAGTTCCAGATGTTTGTTGAATGTCTCAGATGCATTTTATCTGGATATCCCAAAGGCACTGTACACTCAACGTATGAAAACTGAATTCCCCATATCAGCCCTACAATCCTCATTCCAGCATAACTCTCCTTCCTCAGTCCCCCATTTATACTTTGATTTAGTGAATTCTACCCCACCCCAACCTGTCCCAGGTAGAAAGCATGGAACTACCTGCGGAGGTGGCCTCTGAGAAGTGCTTTAGTCATGAGGCAACATGTTCTTTTGTTTTTATTTTTGTTTACGTAAGTGAGGATTGAGCCCACTGAGCACTGAGCTACACTCCAGTTCACTTCTTTATTTTGACATAGGGTCTTACCAAGTGGCCCAGTCTGTTCTCTAATGTGTGATCCTCCTGCCTCAGCCTCTTGAGTTTTAGGCAAAAGAAGATATGTAGTGAAACCAACAAGATAACCCACAAAAAAATTTAAAGTGAAGGTTTTATTGCCTTGGCTGATCATATACCTGGGTCATGAATCTTGAGTTGTCCCTGGCCAGGGGAGTTTGGGGTTATATACCCAGCACTCTGAGTTTAGGAGATATGGGTAAAGGTGATTGGGCAGAAAGGAACAAGGCAGGATTGCCTGATAGGCTGGGCTACATTCTGTTTTTCTAAGTTAAGTTTTTATTTCTTTGAAGTGGTATGAGGCGGTCAAGGTTGAGTTAAATTCTACTTTCCTGAGTTAGGTTTTTATCTCTCAGAAATCATGTGGGTTGTCTGCCTGTAAGGAGGTACTGCACTCGCTCCTCCTGCTGAGCAGCTGTGATTATCGGAATATGCCAGGGTGCCCAGCTGAGAACTCTTAATCTTCTCTGCCTGCAGTCTTGACCTGTCAGCACCTGTCTCAAGCAGTGCCTCCTTTCTGAAACCTGTGTCATAATCCACAAAGCACACTGAGATACTCTTACCTCTGGATGCCCATAGACTTGAACTATAACGCAAGACCGTGCTGTGTTATAGTTATCTATGTACCTTTGCTTCCTCCACTGGACTGTAAGCTCCTTGAGAACAAAGACTACAGATTGCTTACCACTGTATAAACTGAAAAGTAGCACTGGTAGATAATAGACGCTCAGTAAGTGTTAGTTTCTGGAAAAAGCAGAATGGCTATTGGAATGGAAGATCGTTGACAACCCAGTTCCTTTCCTGTTTAGCATTTTATCCAGATAGTTCTTTGTCTGGGTTTAAAATACAAGTCTTGGGAATTTTGGCAAGACGGAGGGAATAGTAAAGTCATTTTTTAGCACATAAATTCCCTATAAACATCAGGATAGCAAAACCAAAGCCTATTGCAACATCAAACCAAACCAAGTGAAAAAATATTGCCACTAATCCAAAATATAAGCCTATGAGAACAGACTACCAGTCGCTGTAAGACCTGCGTGGTGTCAGCATTTTCATGGAATGAAGGATTAGTGCATCTGACAGATCTGAGAAAAGTAGACTCAAAATCACCAATAGGTGCTCGCTGGAAAGCACAATTGGTTAAATTGAAGACAGCAGTGTAACCTGAGAGTGATATGTGCACATTCCAATTTATAGACAAGCAAAGGGGAATATAGTAACAAGATCTGAAAAGGATGGAGTAGTGTGATCTTCTGCATTCTTCAACTAGCTGGCACTTTCTTTCAAGACACAAACTGCATACTGAGGAAGAACTACATGTCAAAAATAATCATGATTATATTCCAATAAAATTTGTAAAAGCAAATGATGGGTTGAATTTAGTTCATGAGCCATGGATTGCTGATCTCTGCTCTAGAATCATGAAGTTAGAAAAACTATTCTAAAAAACTATTCCCTCCTTTTTTTTTTTTTTTTTTTGAGAAACAGTTTTGCTATGCAGTCCTAGCTGGCCTTGAACTTGCAGCAATCCTCCTGTCTCAGCCTCCTGAGTGCTGGGGTTAGAGGCATGTACCACCATGCCAAGCCCTATGGTTCTGATTTTGAGAGCCTTGAAAAAGTATTTAGTTATAAAAATGAAATTTTAAAATATTTTCTTAAAATAAAACATCTTAAAAATAGAAGTCTGAGAAGTGTGTCTAATTGGTAGCACCACACAAAGAGGAAAAATTAAGTGACTTCACCTAAAAACCTAAAAACAATGACCAACCCAGTGTCAGTCAAAAATCAACATTAGCTTGTAATCTCTAAATGCTAGTTCCCATGAAAAAGAATCCAAGGTCCTTAGAGAAATAGCTGGTTTTAATCCAGAGTGAAAAATACACATGGTATGTTTGGAACATCTCGTCATATCAGATGTAAACCACGAAACCCTAAGAGGGTCACGTCAGAAGGATCTAGTAGCCAACTTAAAGTGTTTCCCACTGGCTGAAGAGAAGATGATTTTTTTTTTTTTCTAGTACTGGGGATCGAATTCTGCCTTTGCACTGAGGTACATCCCTATCCCTTTCTAGTGTTTATTTTGAGACAAGATCTCCTTCAACTACTAAGTTGCCCAACCTGGGCTCAAATTCTCTTAACTCATCCTCCTAGAGTACTGGGATTATAGGCATATGCTATCATGCCTGGCTCAAGATGAGATGATTTGAGCATGGATAAAGATAATAATTCTAAAGGACTGAACCACAAAAAGTATGTTTAAGGCTATGTGTTCATAACATTACTGAAAAACAACTAATTGGTGAACATTGTAGGTCACTATAGTAACACGATTTATTTTGAAAACTGATAATAAAAGAAGTAAACAGTGCTCACTTCAGCAGCACATATACTAAAAAAAGAAGTAAATAATATCAACTTTCAAATTCCTTGATCTCTGACAAGTCTTATTAGTAAGGGTCAAACTAGTAGAACTCCAATCTGAACCCAAATATAAAGTTTTGTTAAGATGTAAATGATGGGCTGGGGACTTAGCTCAGTGGCATAAAGGCTGCCTGGCAAACCTGAGGTTTCGAGTTCGATCCCCGGTATTAAAAAAAAAAAAGAGAGAGAGATGTAAATGATAATACAAATGTAATGTACAAATTCTTTCCTCAGCAGCAGTCTCATGTGTTTCTCTGCCTCACAGTATAATGCTGCCTAGGGTTTATTGCACTCTATAGGGGCTGTACTTGCCACTCAGGTGAGTTTGATTATCATCATCTCGCATCCTTCTGTTTTTATTAGCATTGTTCTGATGTACCCAGCAATTTCTTTACATATTTTCTTTTCCAGGACTGTTTACTATTAAGTCTTTAGGGATATGAATTTTATTTCTCTGGTATGAGATACTGAACGTGTAAATAAGGAGAGCAAAGTGCATAAAAGGTATTGTGAAACAGGAAGAAATTGTTCAAAAGAAAGGGGAACTAAGGAGGGGGCAGGAGGAAAGGAAGGAAGAGAAAAAAATACTCCACTCACAGGGTCATGAGGGATAGAGCTCACGACCTTGTGCTTGCCAGGCAGGCACTTATGCCACTGTGCTATATCCCTGGCCAAATACTACATTTCTTAAGTGAAATAAATTGGACACACATGTGTAAATATCATATTTTTTTCTCTAGTGGGAGAAACTAAAAGGTAAATAAGGAGCAAAATGTGCAGCAGATACTGGGAAAATAGGAGGAAAAATGTTCAAATGGGAAGGGGAACAAGGGTTGGGGAAAGGGAAAAGAAGGATGGGAAAAGAAAAAAGAGTAGACAGAAGAAAATGGAAACAAAGCTCTTTTTTTCTTTGTTTTTTTTTTTTTATTTAAAGAGAAAAAACAAAAAAGAAAACAACCAAACAAAAAAGAAAAAGGGTAGCAACAATACAGAATTCCAAAGGCAAAAAATAAAAGAACCACAAGAACAACAACAAAACAAAAACAAAAACACTAAGAAATCGCCACTTGATAGGTTACATACTGTCATCATTGGAAATAGTTGTTCAAGTTACAAAATTAAAGCACACAAAGTAGACATTCAAACAATGAGACTATTAACAGTTCTGCTCAACAATCTAACAAAAAAAGTAATGTGGTCATCTATCTTATACACTTAAACATACATGCAGTTATATCTTTTAGAGCACTTTCTTTTCCCCTCTTTTTTTTAATATATATATATATATATTTAAATTTTATTTTAAGGGGGTAAAATTAAACACAACAAACCAGAACAGAACGGGACCTAAGAAAGCATTAATTTCAAAGCTATACAACCAGGGATCTTCACTATCTGTCATATTGTCTCTTGTTTTCTTCCAAATGGTTGTCCATATCTTTGCATATGAGGAGCTCATATTAAATACCATAGCCAATTTTTTCACAAGATGTGTAGTTAACCGGCTCCCACTTGCTAAGGGGGGGGGGATGGACAGGACGACATAAGATGTCTGATTCTCAGCCTGCCCACCAGCAGGATCACAGCCGCCCCCCAGAGAGGGGTGGAGCTCCCCGTTCTCCCAGCACCCCGAGTCAACCATATGGTGCAGGTCCCGAGGAGCCAAGGTATCTCCCCTACAGGCCCCCCAAGTCCGCCATACTTACCTGCTATTTCTTTCTGATGAATTGACCATTACATTTCCAGAGTTCTGAAATGGCCATCAGACCACAGAAAGAATTCTCTTTAGGCTCCTGTTTGAAACCAGCAGCTACAGCAATCTGCTGGCCTTGCTTCAGGGCCACGGAAACAAAGCTCCTATAAATAAGAAGCGGAAGAGGGATTGAAAGGAGAAGAGAAGATTGGGGAAAAAAGAATCAAGAAATACTATATACAGGTACAAACTTCCTCTAATGAATGTGATCATTGTGGATATTGGAAATGTATGAATAAAATTAATTTGAAAAAAATAAACATTTATTTTGGCTCTGTTTTATGAACTATACTCTTGGGGAGCTATGTAGTAAGTAGATAAGGGGAACTTTATTTTTATTCTGGCTAGTAAGTAAAAGAGTAATCAAATTATAATACCATGATGTTTCAATACTTAATGAATGAATGCATCTAGACATCTGCCTACATGATGAAATAAGAGATAAACAGTCATTAGTGCCTCTAATGAAAACATGCCACATCTAATAAGTGCCATAATACTTTGGGTTCACAAACACTTTCATTCGCAAACACTTTCACAAATAGAAGCATTTGGCAAAATTTTGCTTCTGTTTGCCAACTCCCATCGATCGACGAATATGACCATGGCCATCTTCCCTGCTCTGACATGTGGTCGTGGCTTCCTCTATTGAGGTCATGGTCACAGACAGAGCTGTGCACACTTGCTGTAAAGCTTTCTGTATTTTTTTTTTAAGCACATAGAGGATTATACAGTATTATTCAATTCAGCATGGCTCCAAAGAAATGCAGAGTAAGCATGGTGGTAAAAAGAAAATGCAGAGAGATAACAAAGGTGACAAGAACGTTTAGAGAATGAATGGTAAGAAAGTTTTGAAGAAGAGGATCACTGACTTGAAGAAGGAAATTGTAGAAAAGCATGTGCATGATATTCTTGTGACTGATCTGTCCTCAGAGATGACAAAGACCACAATTGAACTATGTTACAGGATAAGCAGCCGGGTGTGGTGGCACACTCCTGTAATCCCTGCACTCTGGAGGCTGAGGCAGGAAGATAGTCATCATTTCAAGGCCAGTCAGGGTTATGTAGTGAGTTCAAGGCCAATTTGAACCACATAGGGAGATCCTGCTTAAAAAAAAAAAGTTTTACATTTGTGTGGGAAAGATAGCCATGGTTGTGTCTGTTACCCAATGCAGAGTTTTTACAAACAGAAATTACATTTTGCTAAATGCTTCTGTTGTTTGCAAACCAAAGCATTTATGAAATGAGTACCACTGTAGTGAGTTTCATTTTGTCATATTTGTACATGCATATTACATACTTTGATTTTTTCCACACCCATTGTCCCCCTTAGCCTTCTCTTCCCATTCCCCTTATTTCCTTCTCTATTAGTCTCTCTCATACTTTCACTGACCACAAATTTAAAAAGAGAGTCAATTGGGGTGCTAACACAATTGGAATTAAGCACCTTGTGGTAACACAATTGGAATTTGTGTTCATCAGCAAAATGACCTGACTTCTTCAACAAATAAATTACAAAGATAAAAAGAGCAAAGAGAAGCAGGGAAAGGGTAGAAATTTTAAAAGGCCTAAGAAACATATAGTGAATTTGATGAGGGAAACTTACTTTGATTTTGGCTCAAACAAACTTGTAACACTTTTATATATATATACTGTTAGAGTTTTCTGCAGCAATAGAGAAGCAAAAGTACAAAAAGAACAGGTTTATTGAGGTGAGGATGTGGAAAGGAGCACACAACCCATGGTGGCTGTGCTGTCTCCTTCAACCAGAATATGGGGGGTATGGGACACATGTAACCTTTGACCAGGGGTGGAGCTTAGGGTGGGCATTGATGAGGTGAGAGAAACTGATTGGAATTTTCTTCGTGGGCAAACAGGAAGGGGTGTTGCAATTAGGGCTGAGGAAGAAGCAGGAAGAGGTAGGCGTTCCTACTTTGGCCTTCTGTCATGTTAGACCACCACCATAATTGTACAGTAATTTGTACTAGGGCAAGAACCTTTCATATACCAGGGATTGAACTCATGCTTGCCAATTATTATATTGATGAGACAGAATTTTATTTTATTTATTTATTTATTTATTTATTTATTTTTTTGGGTGCTGGGAATTGAACTCACAGCCTCATGCTTGCCAGGCAGGTGCTTAAGCCATTGAGCTAAACTCCTGGCCCCGAGACAGAATTTTGAACCCTAATTTTTTTTTTTTTTTTTTTTTTTTTGTACCAAGGATCGAACTCCTGACCTCACACTTGCCAGGCAGGCACTTAGGCCACTAAGTTAAATCCCTGACCCTTGAACCCTAATTTTATATATGAGAGTACTGACTATACCAAATGCTTTAGATATGATAATAGTATTAGTTTTATTTTTTAGAAAAGACTAATCTTTTAGAGATATGTGCTGAGTTATTTATGAATGAAATGGTATGATGCAAAGAATTTGCTTCAAAATTATATGGAAGGAATTCAGTGAGACATAAAGGAAATGAAATAGGCCATGAGTTTAGAATTCTTGAAGCTGATTGAGCCAAGGTTGTATATGCCTGTAATCCCAGTTACTAGGAAGACTAAAGAAGCAAGATCACAATTTCCAGGCCAGCCTAGGCAACTGAGCAAGACCCTGTCTTGAAATAAAAAATAGACAAGGCTGACCCTGGGTTTGATTCCCAATAGCAGAAAAACAGGATTCACAGGAATTTTCCATTATAAAGAGGGGTTTTTTTTTTTTTGTTTTTTTAAGTCTAAACCTTTGACTCTTGGTGCAGAACACTTTTTACCATTTATTTGGTCATGGGAAAAAGCAAGCAAATTTCAGGATTTTCTACATTTATAAGAATTCTAATAGGGTTCCCAAAACAAGGGACAGAGGCAGAGTTTAAAAATGTCGGCACTGAGAGTTCACGAACTCTATTTTCTCATCTGATTTTGCCAAGAACTTTTTTTATTTTTGTGGTCTTTAGCAATATCAGATTTTTCTGTCTTGATTTTGATTTCTCTGCAAAAGTAGTCAAAAGTCAGGATCCACATTATGATTTATCAGAAGGCAGCAGTTTCAGCCAAACAGGGGTTTATCATTTGTCCAAAGAGGACTTGCTACTCTGTTTTAGAAGATTAATCAGCTAAGTAACTGTCAATGCAATGGATTATATGATAAATGTAAAATGAAAACTTTTGCAAAGGAAAAAAATGCTTTCTATGAAAAGCGTTATTGACCAAAACTTTATAAATAACAGTGTTATTGACTCAAAATAGTGATACTGTTTTACACTGTAATATAAGATCTCATGGTGGGAGTCCTCTACAACCATTATTCTTTCCATATTTACCTTTCTGTTTAGTATTTGAACTGTGGTTACATCAATGCTTTCTACACTGGTTCTCATCTACGGTTTACATTTATTTCTTGTATAAAAGGTTGCTGTAAGACTTTAAGATGTTTTAGATACCAGTATCCACAGATAGCCTTGCAAACAAATGAGAAACAATGATATATATCTATACAGTTATTTGTCTGTCTCATCCCAGAAATAAATGAAGCAGTAAATTAAAAGAAATCAACTTTTTCTTTCACCCACCTGGCATCAATTGTTTTCAATCCCAGTCATCCAAGTTGAGGTCATTTTATCTGTCAAACAGATTGAGGGTTATTCTTGAATTCTCCATTGTTTATGTAGCAACTAGACAATTCTCTTCTGTACATGTATAGGGTCCATTTTCCATATGAATCTTCTCCCAAACATTTGACCATGCTTTGTCAACCACAAACATATGCCTACTCTAGTTTTTTCTCTATGTCTGAAAGTTAGGTTGTCCATGATACACTTATTCTTCTATTTCATGTATAGATACTTTTCGTTAGTATAAGTTTTAAAATGCTGTAATGCTATTGGAAAAAATAAAAGTATGTGCTAAGAAATTATAGAACAGAATATGACACACTTGATAGGAGGAAAGAGAGAAATAGGAGAGGAGCAAAAGCAAGATATACATACCACAAAAATTTGAAATATCCAGAACTGACCAATATTAATGGTGAGTCACTCATTAAAATTCTTCATATGGATCATCGAGAAAGATATCCAAGTGGAATGCACACACTATGAATCTTGGGTTGACAGTGATATGGGAAAAAATATAATGATGATATACATACATGTATATGTATGTATGTGTATGTGTGTGCATGTGTATGCATGTGGAGAGAGAGGAGGAGGGAGGGAAGGAGGGAACAAGGAAGGAGAGGAGGAGGGAGGGAAGGAGGGAACAAGGAAGAGAGAGTTAAAGGGTTTAAAGGGAAATAGATTAGCTGAGGGCCTGGATCCCATAGCAGTGTCCTGCCTGAGTCCAGCAGGAGGTCTAATCTCATAACAATGTCTCATGCAAGTCTGTATCAAAGATCTGTATTGGGAAGGTCCAAAGATCAGTGGTGGAAGCTAGAAAGTCTGTACCAGTGGGGTGAACGATCTGTGCCAGCAGGCTGAGGGATCTGCACTGAAGCCAGGAAACAATGCTCAGTGTTAAGTATTGGACTGCAGCCATCCTCAGCAACAGCAAAGATTCAAGTTCCTTCAATGATAATAGCTGAGTTCATGTCAGGAAAACGAGTGTGACAAGCTTCTCCAGGAGAATAGACAGTGTGCCATCTTCTCCAGTTCTGCTTTTATGCTGTTGACAACAATCCTTGGGTGAGGCTTCCACACTCAGAACCACACGGATTCAATTCAGCTGGTTGTTACAAGTTGACCATTAGTTAATCCACTAATGAGAGAGTGAGAGAGATGGAGACAGAGATACAGAGAGAGAGAGATACAGAGAGGGAGGAAGGAAGAGAGAAACTTAGAAATGTTCAAAACTAGCTAGTAATAGTTAATAGATTTTCTACTGGATTCCCCAAAAGTTGTAGAGACATTGGTGTTAGAATGGAATTGGGATTATAAAAATGTGGTGTTAGAAGTTAAAAAACAGAAATGGAGCTCTTCTTCATCCTTATTACTTTTAGTTTACTGGCTGTCCTTGAACCTGCAATGTGTTCACCTGGTCCTTTCCAGACTACCTCAATAGGATCTCAAAACAAGCCTAGTTTTCATGGCTTCAAATCTTGCTCACCAGGGCAGTCTCCACACAGCTTTAAATACGTGGTCTTGACCTTACCAAATGGCTTCTTGCAGTAGGAGAGGCTGTATGTGGTAAGTAGAACTGATGCATACATTCTCCTAGGACCAAAAACCATGCAGGTATAAGTCCAAAAAAGAGAAACTCTAAGTTCAGAATGCATTAGAATTACCTAATAGATGCATGTTTAAAAGTGGGCTTTTGGACTTTCACAGATTCTAATTCACAGACTCTAGGGTGGGTAATAGGAACCTGTATTTCTGTGAAGTTCCTTGGATATATATATATTCCTGATTATACAAAAACTATATTTTGAGGAATGCAGATAGGATTGTATTAGTCACTTTCTTGTCACCAGGAAAAAATACCTGATGCACAAGAATTTAGAAGAGAAGTTTTTTTGACACCATTTTAGTTGTTTCTTTCCATGGTTGGCCAGCTCTGAGGCAGATACAGCATGGTGAAAAGGCCCAGCACAGAAATGTTGTTTATGGCATGGCAGCCAGGAATCAGACAGGCAAGGATCTGAAGATGAGACTATACTCTTCCAAGTCATCCAGTGACCCACCCCTTCAAGCAGGTCTCATCTTTGAATATGAAACTTTTGTGGGACATCACAACATTTCACTTCAGCCTATCTGTTGCCTATGGTTTTCCTCAACAGACATTCCTTATTTCTGGCATCTCCAGCTTCCTGTAGTCTACTGTATATTCAGCTTCACTCTCACAGTTTTAGTTTCTGGCCTCTCAGGAGTATACTACCTGGCCTCCCATGTCTTCTGAAATCTGCATGGAACTTCTATAATGTTAAAAATCTTGCATTCTGCATGATTGAGAAGCTGAAAGTTTAATGCAAAGGTCTGCTGTCAGTGTCTGGGCCCCTTGGATCATGGCTGCAGAGGCCTCTGAGTGCCTGGATTGCTAAATTGAGAAAATCCTAGGATACCAGGATTGCTAAATTGAGAAAATCCTAGGATACCAGTTTTTTTGAGTGACCCTTTTCAACCAGGATGCCTGGAGCTCTCTTGAATCAGTCTTTTTTTTTTTTTAATTTTTAAATTTTATTTTAAAAAGGAGTAAAATTAAACACAACAAAACAGAACAGAATGGGACATAAGAAAGCATAAATTTCAAAGCTAGACAACCAGAGATCTTCACTATCTGTCATATTGTCTCTTGTTTTCTTCCAAATGGTTGCCCTTATCTTTGCATATGGGGAGCTCATACTAAATAACATAGCCAATCTTTTCACAAGATGTGTAGTTCACTGGCTCCCACTTGCTAAGCAGGGGGGAGGGAGAGGGGGAACATGGGATGGGGGACAGGACGACATGAGATGTCTGATTCTCAGCCCACACACCAGGAGGATCACAGCTGCCCCCCAGAGAGGGGAGGAGTTCCTTGTTCTCCTAGCACCCTGAGTCAACTGCACAGTGCAGGTCCCGATGTGCCAGGGTCTCTCTCCTTTGGGCCGCTGAAAGTGCCAAACTCTCAGCCATCCCCTAGAGAGGGGAGGAGTTCCTTGTTCTCCCAGCACCCCGAGTCAACCACATGGTACAGGTCCTGACATACCAGGATCTCTCTTCTTCGGGCTGCTGAAAGTCTACCACACTCACAGCCACCCCACCCCCCAGAGAGGGGAGGAGTTCCTTGTTCTCCCGGCACCCTAAGTCAACTGCATGGTGCAGGTCCTGACGCGCCAGGGTCTTTCTCCTTTGGGCTGCCAAAAGTCTGCCACACTCACAGCCGCCCCCCCAGAGAGGGAAGGAACTCCTTGTTCTCCTGGCACCCTGAGTCAACTGCATGGTGCAGGTCCCGAGGTGCCAGTGTCTCTCCCCTGCAGGCCCCCTAATGTCTGCCATACTCACCTGCTATTTCTTTCTGACGAATTGACCATTCCATTTCCAAAGTTCTGAAATGGCCAACAGACCACAGAAAGAATTCTCTTGAGACTCCTGTTTGAAACCAGCAGCTACAGCAATCTGCTGGCCTTGCTTCAGGGCCACGAGTCAGTCTTTCAAAGACATTTACCTTTATCCTTTTCCACCACTGAGCCTGCTAAGGGTAGTATCTGGCTAATTTTTGAGACTAGCTTGAGATGTCATCAAGCTATTTTTCCTATTATCCTGATGTTTGCAAATCACTTGGATTCTTTTTAGTGTTAATTTAAGCAACCACATTTTTTTTAAAACCAAGAATCAAACTCATGACCTTGCATTTGCCAGGCAGGCACTGTGCTGCTGAGTCATATCCCCAACTCAACCATACTATTCTTTGCCGCAACTTTACAGGCCAAGTTTCACATCATTTGGCTCTGATTTTTGTTCCTGATTTTTACTATAAATTTGGCTGAAAGCAGACAACAGTACCCTTTCCACAGCCTGGATGTTGGGTTACCTTGAAATTTCCTCTGTAAAATTAATTAGTCCTCTGGCTTCATCTCACACTTTTCTTCCAGAGAATCACACACATGGTTCCTAGAACTGCCAATGAAGTTTTTGTTTCCAATTGAACCTTCTGATCTTTGCTTATTTTATTCACATTCTGCTCAGTGTTCTGTTATTTTGAGCTCTGACCAGTATCTCATAACAAGCACTACTCACATATTCTGTGGCTACTCTAACCTGCATCTCTAATCCTTTCCCGACTCCTCTCACAAACCAGTTCCAAAGGCTTCTGAACCATATGGTCAGGTATAGTCACAGCAGTGTTCCTGCTTCTGACTCCAATTTTGTGTATTAGTTACTTTATCACCACTGGCACAAAATAGCTGACACATCACAATTTATAGGAGCAGAGGTTTGTTTTGGCTCATGGCTTCAGTGTGTCTAGTCCATGGTAGGCTGGCTGCAAGGCAGAAATGGCATGATTGATGGATGGGTGAAGAAAGGTTGCAGCCAGTAACCAGACAGGAGAAGTCACCTTTCCAAGTCATGACCCCACTGACCTGCCTCTTCTGTGGAGGCCCCTCCTCTGAATATGTGGCTTTTGTAGAACATTTTAGATCTAAACCATAAGAGGGGCCATGTCAGATATCAAGTTACATATTTAATATACCCTGAAGAAACATCATTTTGTGGAAAAACAGTCTGCTAAAATAACTTTATGCCTGGTTTGCCTTCTTCACTTGGAGACCTTAAGACTCTTGCTTGCTCGTTTCTTTATTCACAGCTTTCTGAATACCCTTCCTGTTGACTTTGGCCTTGGTGTACGACTTCAGGGCTTATGACTAATGCTTTTTGTTGTATATCCTTAGCTTTGCCTCTCAGTGTCTTTTCTTGTTCTTACATGCTGCTCGGAAATCATCCAAAGTTCCAGATCACTGATGGGTACGCTTGAAATTACTCTAATATCCAGGTTCTTCCATCTTAGGGACAACTGACAGAGCACTTCTCAACCCGCTGTGCTTGGAAGGAGCTACGGAATGAATCCAGGGTAAAGAAGGAGGAGAAGTAGCAAATGTGAGATTTCCAGTCTTTCTCTCTCTTTCCAGACCACATGTTTCAGATGGTGCAAGTGTCAGCTGGTGGAGCTTTCAGCATCTCAAGTCCTTCTATGACTGTGTGGAACAACACTGGCTGATTCACTTGGAACTTTTAGTGAGCAAAAAGGAAAACTGTATTGCTTCATGCCACTGAAATCTGGAGTGATTTGTTATAACAGAAAAATGAAGTCTATTTTGACTATAAGTGGGATCGTACTTCAATGATGTTTCTTCAAAGCCATCTTGCTCCCTGTTTATTTTGCTGATGGCTGCTGACAGCCTTAAATGATTCAATATGTGGTGATGCAAGTGATGCAATAAATTGCCATTATTTAATACCATTGGTTGAATAAGCACCTAGTGAACTTTTTTGAATAAAAATGTCTTCAGTTTGAGACAAAAATGGTCTGGGAAGTCTCTAGACCAATTAAACTGTGGGCTGCATGAATTTGACTGGCACAGAATGATGGATTATTTATTATCTTTTAATAAAACAAACATCAAGATTTGGGATCCAGGGTGTTATTAGTACTCTAGTCTGGACTGGATTTTCAACATTTCTTCTGCATATTTCCTGTTGTGTAGATATATAACCTTCACATATCTTGTAAATTCAGAAATATATTAGAATCTGTCCTGATAAAGTGCCATCTTGGCACTTTGAAATGACAATCACATATTCTTTTCATTTAATTTTGCTGAAGTGAGCATGGAAGTTGGGGGCAGTCGCAGCTCTGAAGATGCTTTTAAGTTTGACTGCTGAGGATTTGTATTCTTTGTGTCCTCAAAAACATTCATTGCCCATAAAAGGCAAGTTAGGGTGTCTAGACTGTCCTTGCTTTACCTTTGCAAATGCTTAAATTATGCAGCTGGAACAATGGCCACTAATCAGATTCTTCTGAAGTGATTGTGTCTGATTTCTGGCCCAAAGCAAGATGCAAACTGGCAATTTTCTTTTGTTCTCAGCACTCTAACCATCTCTATGCTTCTCTTATTTTAATCATCAGTTGTCTTTGAAATTTTTTTTTGTTGTTTTTGCATCATCATCTGCACTATTAGTCAGGCTAACTTTCTGGGCTTCGATCCAGTTTAGTTAAAAAAAATTGTTTACTGACTTTCAGACTCTTCTTGGGAGACTGGTGTTTTAATTAAGAGCATATTGATTTTAGATACTAGAAATGTTATCTGACTCAAAATCTCTTTCCATTCTAAACCTTCTCAACAGACTTCTCATGGAACTTTAATCACTCACTGAAAATGATAGCAGTCTGTTTTGAACATATTTACACTTTTGAATGTAGGTTTTTTGGGATATGTTTTATTTTTTGAGATAGGGTCTTACTATGTTGCCCAGGCTGGTCTTGAACTCCTGGGCTCAGACAATAACTGTGCTATCAAGCCTGGCCATAAAGCATGCCTTTTCTTATAGCATTCAGTCAATAAAGTCATTGTACTTTCCACACCATAGTTTGCTAGTCTTTTTCTTTTTGTGTATTTTAATTCATTTATACTTCTAAGAAAAATCTTTCGCTTGATATAACACATCTTAGATAAAGCGAGGGAAGTTAACTTTGAATGTAATAGTTATTAGACAGTTGCAATATGTTAAATCTTAGCCAACTTACTAAGATAATTTGAATTTGATAGTAACTCTCTTTCAAGCCTTTGATCTGTAATCTATCATAGTTGTTGTTCACAAGTATCTCTTCTATCTTACTATTTTAAACTATGTAATTCTAATACCAGTATCAATATGGAAAAACACATAAAAATTAGATAATTGATGAAATAAGGGGGATGCAATAAGCAATTATCTTTGTTTGGATTCCCCACCTCCCTTGAGACAAGGATTGACTCAAATTCAAGTAGTTTTAATTTGAAGAAGAACCTAGAAAATACTGATGATGTCACTGGTGAGCACATATTCTTTGCCACATCTAACTTAGAGATCAGGCTTGGACCTGTTCCCAAGCTTGCTGACAGCCCTCATCATTGTCTGCCTTTTCTTCAGGGCCCTTTTAACAAAAGGGTTCCTGGATGTGCTTCATAGCTATTATCAGTAGGCTGAGGGTTCTTGATCAGTATCTATAGAAATCATGAATTGGCAAATTATAGCTCTTTTAATGTTAACACAGGGTTTTGGGTGCTAGTCACTGTCAGCTCTATTACTGTTAGTGGTCTTACCTGTTGCTTGGAGCCAAATCTACTGCCAAACCACAGGAATGCTTCTGGCCTCAAGAGATCATGACTCCTTGCAGTTCTTTGTTGTTCTCTGTCACTCTCCAGCTGCCATCTGTCTTCAACACTCTCAAGTCCAGGCACCAGCCATTCTTTGTATCAGCAGCTCTTGGTATTAACAGCTCAGCATGTGCTACTTGAGATAGGAATAGGAATCATCCTGAAGCTTTATTCAAACTTGTGCAGCAACACTTCAGCATATGGGAAACAGTGCAGGGATGGAACCCACATGAATTGGCAGAAGGTTGTCTACATATGATGGTCATTAGTAGGGGAAGGGCTCCTCATGGACCTGACTAAGGAAGAGTACAGAGAAGCAGAGTCATCCAGAAGGACTGAGTCATCTGTAAGATGACTGTGGCTAAAGTCTAAGGTAGTCAAAGCTAGTATCTCCCTGAGACATAGTAGGTAGGGAGTTTCATTCCCCTACATACTGATACAGGGGAATGAAACTCCCTACCTACTATGTCTGCGAGCTCGTGTTCTCTAAAACCGAAGAATGAATTTTAGGAACAACGGAGGTGAAGAGTAGAATATATTTATTGAGAGAAACAAAGCTTCTGTCTGAAGAGAGACAAAAGGGTTCCCGAGTGGGTTCCCCAAGACTCTGTCTTTCCAGACTTTTATAGAGTGAAACCATGGGTTCAAGGTGGGGGAAGACTGGGAGCTCACAAGGCAGATGGGCATAAGGTTGGAACATAACTATAGTTAGCAATAAAGCCATGATCCTTTTTTTTTTTCTTTTTTTTAATCGGTACCAGGAATTGAACTCATGACCCCATGCTTGCAGGGCAGGCATTTATGCCACTGAGCTAAATCCCCAGCCCTAGTTAGCTAATAAGATCAATAGTATAGGTAAAACTGATTACATTAGGGACAAATGGGGAAACGAGTCACGTAAAAAGTGGGCATTCTTACAGAGCAGTGTCTTTTTCATAGGGGAATGGGAACTATTTAGGGTATCAATCCTCAGGATATGGGTGCATCTGCGTGGTCTTTTGTCTTGAGGCCTGGTCCATAGCAGGAGGCATCAGCTTCCCCTGGCAGCTTCCAGGTGTCTGCACTGGCTCCATTGAGGACCCAATTCTATCTCACTGCCTGCAATAATTCTGACTAACTCAGCTGCCTGCAAAAATACCAGCTATGGCTGGGTGGTTGCAAGTTGTTTGGGACAGCTACTGAAGAAAAATAAAAAGTATTTCTCAAAGAACGTCAAGTTCTTCTCTTCTGTCTTTTTTTGGTACCAGGGATCAAACTTATGACTTTGTGCTTGCCAAGCAGGCACTTATGCTGCTGAGCTAAATACCCAGCCTTTTTCTGTCTAATTAAGTGGGGAAGTAAAATAGGGAAAGAAAGAAGCCAGCAAAGCCTGTATCATCAAGTCATTTCCTTTGTGGCAACTGGTACTCAGTCCTGCTGGTTAACTCAGGGACAGACTGTATAACAATCCCCAGAGGCATCTCTCCTAACTGGGTGTAGCTGCAGTATTTATTCCTCAACTCAGTTGGGGCTGCTGGGTTGGGGAGTTTAATTGCCAGGAACTTCCTGCTTACTCTGAACAGCTTCCCTGGCAATTAGATATGGAACCACTGAGTAGTTTCGACTCCTCTGAGCAGGCAGTGGAGGCTGAAACTGGAGGATGACAGTGGGCCAGGCAGCTGAGCCGTTTCACTAGTAATCCAATACATGCAAATTAAAATAACAATGAAATATTACTCTGACCTACTTTTGACATGTTAGAGAATGGAAATGATCATTTTTCCAAAAGGGGAGAATGCTGGAAAACTGGCTCTCTCACCTTGCTGACAGGAATAAGTACTATCTTTCTGTAAGGGCAAATTAGGATATGAATCAAAAGCTTTAAAGATGTGTTTCTTGAGCTGGGGATATGGCTCAATCATACAGCATTTGCCTCGCATGCACAAGGCCCTAAATTTATTCCCTTGCTAGTCGGTATGGCTGAGGATGGGGTTGGGAAGAAGTGGGATGGAGTAGTATGCTTGCTTCCTTTTTGATCCAGAAATTCTGCTATTAAGAATGTATTCTGAGGAATTCCTGCCCGCCCTGAACAAGGGATCCACACCAAAGCGACTGGCTTGAGCCGCCAGAGCGCAGAGCTGAACAGCCCTGCATGCAGCTCACCCGGACCGGCCCTGTACTCGACCCAGAAGCACTGTGAATTCCCACCGCAGCCGCGCTGAAATCAGAGGTCGGGGAGCCCTGCAGTTCTCGGGGATGGCATCAACACACAGTGAGTGATGGGAATAAGACCCTCCCACGGGAAAGGGGAAACCCACTGGACGACATGTTGGATTTGGGCAGGACAGCCCTAACTCCATAAGGAAGTGGCTTCAGCTGGTTGCTCCCCTCGCCAAGCAGATTGGTGGAATCTGCTTGGACTAGGCCGTGCCCTGGGTGGGGACCCAGTGAGTCGATACAATACTATTTCCCTGAGATCAGTGCACACTGACGCAGTGAAGGCCTGCAAAGGTTGACTGGCCTGGAAGGGAGGAGCTAGCGCACACTGCCTGGGGGTGAACTCTAATCTCTGATAACCTATTGAAGAGGGCTAAAGCTCCTAGCCTGCACCCTCTAGAGGAGCCTTAACCAACAAGAAAAGGGTCTGGGCATTACACTGTACACTTGTATGGAAGGAACCAAAAACATGATGAAAGGGAGAAATAAGAAACATCTCCCAGTCCCCAACCCTGAGAACATTGATCCAGGAGAGGTAAATACAAAAGAGATTGAGGGCAGCAAAAATGCAACATCAAACACAGTGTTAGCGGACATAAAGAGATATCTTCAGGACCTTGTAAGCGGGACCAAAACTGAAATATTAATTCAAATTAAACAAGAGATAAGTAGATTAATAAAAGAAGGGCTGGGCACCTCTCAAGAAGACACAGACAGAAGAATGGAGGAACACAAATGGAGAGAAAAATTTAATGAAGAATTCAG